>JAVTVY010010013.1:0-45295 GCA_036873755.1 Hanleya hanleyi
TAGGTCTGGCAACCTTCGACCTTTGTATTCCTCAGCGGTGATGCGGTCATGTCTGGCGGTGATGCGGTCGCGGAAAAAAAGCTTCCGCGGAGAAAAAGTAGTCCCCAGAATTCAAATACGCTGCATGGTCCGATTGGGTCGTATGAGGTATCAATGTGAAGCATTCGTGAAGGAGCATCTGATGGGCTGGGTGCGGGGTTGAAATATCGTCATTCTGCGCATGCGCGGTGGACCAAGGGTATGGAAATAGACGTTTTGGGGTCTAGGGCAGCCCCTAATGGTCCGATGGAGTCGTATGAGGTATCCATGTGAAGCCTATGTGAGGGGGGCATCTGACTGGACTAGTGGCTCGGGCGTTGTCACCATTCTGCGCATGCGCGGTGGACCAAGCGTATGGAAATAGACGTTTTGGGGGTCTAGGGGAGCCACTAATGGTCCAATGGGGTCATATGAGGTATAAATGTGAAGCATTCGTAAAGGGGCATCTGATGGGCTGGGTTTGGGTTGAAATATCGTCATTCTGCTCATGCGCGGTGGACCAAGGGTATGGAAATAGACGTTTTGGGATCGAGGGGAGCCACTATTGGTCCGATGGGGTCGAGTGAGGTATCAATGTGAAGCCTATGTGAGTGGGCATCCGCCTGGACTAGTGCCTCGGCCGTTTTCAACATTCTGCGCATGCGCAGACAGGGCATTGTGGGGAAAGGGTATGGAAATAGACGTTTTGCGGTCGAGGTGGGCCACTAGTGGTCCGATTGGGTCGAGTGAGGTATCAATGTGAAACACATGTGAGGGGGCATCCGATGGGGTGCGTGGGGGTTGAAATATCGGCATTCAGCGCATGCGCAGTAGCCAAAGGGTATGGAAATAGACGTTTCGGGATCTAGGGGAGCCCCTAATGTACCGATGGAGTTCTATGAGATATCAATGTGAAGCCTATGTGAGGGGGCATCCGCCTGGACTAGTGTCTCGGCCGTTGTCAATATTCTGCGCATGCGCAAACAGAGAATTGTGGGAAAAGGGTATGGAAATAGACGTTTGGGGTCTAGGTGGGCCACTATGGGTCCGATGGAGTCGTATGAGGTCTTACGTTGAAGCTCTCGTGAGGGAGCATTCGCCTGGACTAGTGTGGCGTTCGTGTTCAACATTCTGCGCATGCGCGGTCAGGGAATTGTGAGAAAAGGGTATGGAAATAGACGTTTTGGGATCGAGGGGAGTCCCTAGTGGGCCGGTGATGTATCAGTGTGAAGCCTACGTGAGGGGGCATCCGCTTGGTCCAGTGTGTCGACCGTTGTCGACATTCTGCGCATGCCCAGACAGGGAATTTTGGGAAAAGTGCAATGGAAGGAACGTTTTGGGGTCGAGGTGAGCCACTAATGATCTGATTGAGTCGAGTGAGGTATCAATGTGATGCATACGTGAGGGCGCATCCCCTGGGTGGATGGGTGTTAGGAATATCGTCATTCTGCGCATGCGCAGGCAGACCGTAGTATGGAAATAGACATTTTGAGGCCGATATGGACCACTATTGGTCCGAATGAGTCTAGGGAAGTGTTATTTTGTAGCTGTCGGGGTGTAGACCACGACTTGAAGGAATGTCCACGTCACCTGTGACGTCACTGGTGACGTCATCAGTGAGAGTAATAGCAAAGCGGGAGTTTTGGAGGTGCGATGGAGTGCATTTGGAGTAGATAACGGCCTATTTTTCCATCCAACTACCTGGTAGAGTTACCTGTGAGTGTGAGTGTATGCGCGCGTGTGAGTGAGTGTGAGTGACTAAGTGAGTGAGTGAGTGAGTGAGTGAGTGAGTGAGTGAAGCGTGCACAACGCCGGTGAGGCGTCCCCAACGCCCGTCTTAACGCATGGACGCATTAACGACGGTGAGTGAGTGAGTTAGTGGGATCCGTCTGGACTAATGGTTCCTCCGTTTTCATCATTTTGCGCATGCGCAGTCTGGCCGTAGTATAGAAAGCAGGCATTTTGGGGATTCGTGGAGGTTTGTTGAGTGGTTGACCATCCCTGGTCAAATGGACCGTGTGGGATATCAGTGTGAAGCTCTCGAATGGCTGTCACCCGTCAAGGCCTTACGCCTTAACGCCTTTCTCAACGACTTAAAGCCCTAGCATAACGCCTTGACGCCATGATACAGACAGATGAGAGAACAACAACAACAACAAGGATGAGAGAACAACAACAACAGCAGGTTTTTTCATATAGTTTATTTCTCCCTCCATCATAACATACCCACGCTGGGGGAGCCGCGTTGGGTAGGTTTACAATTCAAGAAGTCTCTTGTCCAATCGGAGGCCACCATTTGGTCCTGTCATACTCGTTCGTGCCCGTTAGATGTATTCTCGGCTGTCCAATCAGAAGTCGCCATTTCAGAAAGTTCTATCTTCGGCCATGTTCGCTCTGAATCGTTTGTTGTAATCGTCATCGGACAGGCCAGGATTCCGTTGAGGCAACATATTCTCAGATACTTGTTTGCGCATTCTGAGTATCTATCAGTGCATGGGTGAATACATTCAGGGGGCTCCGGAGCTCGGAGCTCCGGAGCTCTTGGAGCTCGGAAGGCTTACACAACATCTTTGAGGCGTCTCCAACGCTCGTCTTAACGCATGGACGCACTAACGACGATGAGTGAGTGAGTGAGTCTTCCGGTTCCAGTCACGTGACAGTAAACATGGAAAAACCCTGATGTAAGATGAGGACCCAGATGTAAGATGAGGACCCGGATGTAAAACCACAGTACCCAGGGAAGTGACCTTTGACGCTGCGCTACTCGCAAGTGACGTCATCGTACGCAGGCACACACACACACACACATACCTGGTGCACACTGTACCCTATAGCCCGTAGGGCATAGGGTACACCAGATACGTCCAGTGCGTCCATGCGTTAAGACGGGCGTTGGGGACGCCTCAAAGATGTTGTGTAAGCCTCTCCGAGCTCCAAGAGCTCCGGAGCTCCGAGCTCCGGAGCCTCCTGAATGTATTCACCCATGCACTCGTAGGGTACTCCGAGCTCCAAGAGCTCCGGAGCTCCGAGCTGCGGAGCCCCCTGAATGTATTCACCCATGCACTGATAGATACTCAGAATGCGCAAACAAGTATCTGAGAATATGTTGCCTCAACGGAATCCTGGCCTATCCGATGACGATTACAACAAACGATTCAGAGCGAACATGGCCGAAGATAGAACTTTCTGAAATGGCGACTTCTGATTGGACAGCCGAGAATACATCTAACGAGCAAAAACGAGTATGACAGGACCAAATGGTGGCCCCCGATTGGACAAGAGACTTCTTGAATTGTAAACCTACCCAACGCGGCTCCCCCAGCGTGGGTATGTTATGATGGAGGGGGAAATAAACTATATGAAAAAACCTGCTGTTGTTGTTGTTCTCTCATCCTTGTTGTTGTTGTTGTTCTCTCATCTGTCTGTATCATGGCGTCAAGGCGTTATGCTAGGGCTTTAAGTCGTTGAGACAGGCGTTAAGGCGTAAGTCACTCACTCACTCAGTCACTCACACTCACTCACACGCGCGCATACACTCACACTCACAGGTAACTCTACCAGGTAGTTGGATGGGAAAATAGGCCGTTATCTACTTCAATTGCACTCCATCGCACCTACGAAACTCCCGCTTTCGCTACTACTCTCGCTGATGACGTCAACAGTTTACCAGTTTACCTGTTGGAGCACTAGCGCCGCCTAGCGTGGCTGGCGATCCCCATTAATAAGACGGCCTCCTAGTTATCGAGGCTCCATAAACTTATCACTTCTGCCAGACTCAATTCTCGTGCACCCTTTCGATGTTGCTTGGCGTATGACAATTTACGAGCATGACCATAATATATATTGATGGGCCAGAACATACATATACTCTCAAATCCGAGTAACAATATTGCTTTCTCCGCAGATAACTTTTCATTACTAAATATTTTACCTCGTTCATCGTATATATTATGTGTGTTTAGAAAGGATAATGTTACATGTTCTAGAATGACTGTACTGCCCTGGTTGACGACTGAAGAAATCTTGATAACTTCGTAATTTGCGTTTACTGATTACTATCCATTAAATATTTCAACTATAAATCCCCTCGGGATGTCTCAACTGAGAAAGCCAACATTCCTTTCATTAATATAATTATATGATGCTTTATCTTTTAATGAGGATTGTATACCGTATCGAGGCAACATGGCACAGGACCTTACATGACGTAGAACAGTCATAGAAACATCGGCAGGGAAAAGCGTCTAAACTTGGGTTGTGCAGAAATAGACGCACATGCTGTGCACTCTCCTAGCAGAGGAACACAATACACTCTCCTAGCTGTGGATTTCGTGCATGACTTCGTGCTCACCACACCGCCTATTCACGACATTATGCATTATTTAAAAACCATGGAAAATGGGTAATAAGAATTATGATATATCAGAACATGGACGGTCTATCGTATTATGAAATTAGACCGGGGCCAGTACTACGAAACCGCGTTGGGCCACCTTAAGGAGCAGGGTGTCTTTTGCGAAATTAATTATTTCAGTTAATCTTAATCTGGGAATGTGATTTCCGACCGATAACCTTCCCCCTAAGCCAACTTTGTTTTGATAACTTTAGCCAACTCCATCAGGATTTTTGAGAATGGGCATCCATTCGGCAATATGAAGTCCATTTGCTTTAAATGCAAAGAAGGGATGTATAACCAAGTCAAATTAATGGTAATATTGCGCTAAATTTCCCAATAGAAACATGGGAAATGCTTCAGAAAGTTTGAGAAATATTTTCTAAAACTCCAATAATATACACCCCTTCCATCCATTTTTGCATTGTAAATGTGTTCTGTTGTAAAGGAAATATTTCTGGCAAATTTATATCATTGAGATAGGATCTGCGTGTGCGATAATATCTACCGAAATCTCATTCCAGCGGGAGATAACTCCTGTAAGGAACAGGGTATGCAATATCATCAATATCATACCAGTGAATACACTATGACTTCTTTTAATCGAACTCATGATTTTCTTTCCATTCGACTCCGAATTTAGCGCTTCAGATGCAACTATGCAGTCCAAATTAAGCAATCTGGCAGAATGACACATATCCGCTCCGTAATGGAGTCTACGTTGAGAAAATGTATACACTGCACTATTACGCATTTAAAAGTGCACTCCAGGGATTCTTCCATTTGGCAAGTAATAGATCATGGGCTCGCTTTTCGGCCACCGTATGTCGTAAAATCTTCAACCTAAATCACTTATATGTATATATTTTCTGAAAGAGCATGATTAAAATATAACTTTAAAACACAGCACTAACATATTATAGAAAACTGAATCTCGAACATTCCCCTCCAAGCTTGCTTCATTTTCCCTAGAAACCCCCTTAAAAGGCCGAAAAAGGATCAAATTCGGCTCAATTTCGAGAAAATCTGTTATTGTGATTTCAATTAAATTTGGTTTGGTACCAACTTGAAATGGCGAAACAAGTGGGGTCAATCGATTCGTTTTTGTCACATTTTCTCTCCATAAATGAGTCCTGAATTTTAGGCAGTGAAGGGACAAAAGACATGACAAAATTTACTACATGACCCCGATCACCGTGTTCACGAACCCAGCCATCGATCCGTATATGCTGGTTTGCAACGTTGATAAGATTGAACAGGATGGTATTATAAATATAAACTATTGAAGGCAAGAAGAATTATGATATAGCAGTATTATGAAATTTGACCGAGCCATAATTAACCCTATCTGGCCCGGGCCTTTTGAGACCTGTGGTCAGGCCTGGGTTGGGGGGGGGGCGAAATGCTCACCCCCCTCCCCCAATCATTTTCCTTAGGGGGGCTGAAACTTACCACACTATACCTTTGGGTCAAGCTCTACCAGAAAATGTAACAAATCCAAGATGGCCGCTTCGATAACGTCACAGTGACGTCATTTTCAAAAACGGCATTTTTTGTCGATTTTTCACTCAGATTTTCCTAATTTTATATTTATGCAACTTCTCCGCAAAAACTGCATGATAAATTAGTAAATATTAATATGATGTGAAATAAAATAGTTTTTGCCCACTTTTCAGCGCGGAAGAGCAGAAATTTTTAAGAAATATGACGAAAACATCACTTTTCTGGTACCCCACATGGCCGCCATCTTGGCTTTACCCATAATCCCCTGCTCGGGGGGTTATGCAAATATGCTCAAAATGACCCCAATAACTCACGGAGTTTCAGCTCTCCGTTTTTTTGTCTTTCCGGAGATAGCGCAGAAAGTTTGGCCTGGTAGGGTTAAGAAAGACCACCTTAGCGATTCCTCTCGTTCCTGACCATCTACATCTAGCCATATAATCTCCAGGCCTCGTACTTCCGGTTTATCCAGTGCTTCCACTTCGCATGAAGAACAGTCGCGATGTTAGCGAAATGGAAATTTGTAGGAAATGAGAAAAAGGGATATCGATGAGATCATACAGAACTCTTCATGTGGAGGACGAGCGAAGAGATTCCAAGACTGAGTAGATCTTGGTAAGCCCCCATTTATCTCTTCAAAAATCATTCCCAAAGAAAGCCTGAAGATTTATAAGAAGCGGTTACCCTGACGCTGGGGGATACCACGAAATGGCCTCTCAGGGGAGTTGAAGGAAAGAATCGGTAGAATCCCGGACTACCACTTTGACTAATTCCTCCAGTGTGAAGACAGCTCCCCAAGCTTTAACTGATTGATTCATTCCATATTTCAATTGAAACGACCCGAAAAGGTCAACGCCGGTGACGGAGAACGGAGAAGAGAACGGCTTTAACCGTTTGGGTGAAAGGGCAGCCATTAACATCGTATGGATACGTTGACGGAGTTTGCGACAAAAGACGCACTTTCTCACAATCTCCATGGCGATGTTGAGGCCATGAATGATCCAGAAATTGCGACGAATTTTTCAGTGTCGTCTCCAAGTCAAGATGAGGTGAGAATCTGTCATGATCAGTTTACCTGTCGGATTAGAAGTATGTAGAAGTATCGGGTCTGATTAAACTCAAGTGGTAGATTTCTCAATCTTTCACCTAATCTAATGACGTCCTTCTTCAGGATGGAGGTAGATCTTGGAATCGCGTTTCCATTCATTCAGTCCACTTTGGGCAAATGCTACTCAATAGTGTTCCGCTTTTCGGATTTCGTCCGGCTGGGGTGTTTCACCGACGAGAATCGTTGAATCTTTCCACTTCTGTTTAAGCTGATTTATAAAAAGCAGTAAATTGTCACTCTCAGCAGCTTCTGCCAACTTGAATACTTTTGCAGATGAATGATTGTTTCACTTACGGCAGCTCCAATAGGTTTAAATTTCTTGGTTACAAAGTCCCCCGTGATATTCGCAGTAATTTCATCAGGCCACTCATCCTTAGGTCGCCAAAGAAAATCTGGTCCATGTCTGCAGCGTCCGTCCATTTGCTTCACTGAGATTCCCCGATCATCTGTTGTTTTAGATCTGTAGATACAAATGTCCAGATTATATTTGTCGAATGACAAGCACAGAGGGCGGGACTCAGAGACTTACAGTCCACCAGCAGAATCCTACCATATACAGGTATTAAATTGGAGCTAAATGCAAGAGGTGAGAAAAATTCACGACGACTGGCGACTAAAAAGCAACCATATGACTCTACAGGCAAGCTTCCCCAGGCACGTCACATTCAGACAAGAGAATACGGTGGATTCTCGGACCTAGCCTTACTATCTCAGCCGCGCTTTTATTTCCAGCTATATGGAGACTGTGACGTATCCTCACGGCCCCAAGAAGGTAAAATTTCTCTAAATCAAGTTTTTTGAAAAGTTGACACTGCTAATTGTCGTATTCTATATCTTGTCCCTAACGGATGACATACCATCCTAATCGGACGTGCTACGCAACAGGATCAAATGGTAAACCTTGTCGCACTTCTTCCTCGGCGTGTAAGCTGCTGATCTGGAGACCGAGATTCAGATCAATGGGACCACCTTCTGTCAATATCATGAGCTTCAATGAAGAATTCTTCCCCTCCAACCAAGTCTTGAACCCAAAATTTCACCCTTCTTCTGTCTGGTTATTCTAACCTCTGACCTCCTACAACGGACAAATCAATACGTTCGCATTTACGCTGTAAACCAAGAGCTATGGGAACATTTTCCCTTAAAATTGTGGTACCTGCTCCCCTATATTTGAGTACATTGCCTTGTCGATACTTAAGATTTACAGTCCTGAAAAGCACTCTTATTAAATGCAAGATACCTTCCGTTTCGAAAACCGAAGCTGCTCCGCTCACACACGGCGGATCTATGAAAGACTGGGTGATGCCATCTATGGCAACCAAATTTCTCACACTGATATTAGACCTAGTCTTTCGAAGAATGCCCTTTGATCGAACAGGAAAGAACATAGTCTGTTATTCTTGACCAGTCGGACACTTTGGTCTACAATGGACAACGTTTGACAATCAACAACTCTGGGGAACTCGTGACAGACAAAACACTACATGGCTTCTTCTGCTGGTCAGACTGAGCAGCATGGACTCGCCTTCTTCTGTCCTGATTCCCTTTCCATTCGTTCGCCTTAGTACTACTTATCTGGATCAAACTCTGCTTTGGCCCCTCTGCGGATGAAATTGCTGATTTTATCAAGTGTCGTTACCTTATCTCTTTCTCGAAGATATCTGACCTGGATTTTCTATTTCTGGATGAGGTGATCTGCAACCGCTTGATCACTTGCATCATATTCTCATTTGCATTCATATCTGCAAAATACTTTATTTGCCTGAAGGTAACAAGCGAATTTATCATGTCTGGGGAGAACTCCTGCAGACTTTATTTATCACTAGCCGCGATTTTCACTCCTTTAGTCGGTTTGTTGACAATTGCACATGCGACAATGCATTTTTGACCAAATTGATTCATAATCAACTAAATGGCTGTGACGTATATTATCCCTCCAGACCCAAGGTCTCCCCCAACAACATAAAAGGAAACCATTATAAGGGTGGTGAATGGGTTTGGGCTTAACTCTGTTTTTCCTCTGCGAAGTTTGGAGCGACGCTTTGACGAGGTATATTCTGTCGGACGACAGATTGCTACGACAGTTTGAAACTGCTTTTCCTCTCGTCGATTGTATGACAAAAGAGATGATTGCAATTTCGACATCGTAAACTATCCCTTTCTGGACAGTAATATTCCAGTGGGACCTGCATATGGCGTATACATATCACGCCTAGTAGCATTTGCTAGATCCTGTGTTAAATGTGACGATTTTAATCAACGTCACAAAACATTGTTGCAGAAACTTATAAAACAGGGCTACACCATCAAGCGCCTCCACTCAAAGTTTCTCAAATTTGGCGATACATATCGCACGCTGATAGCAAAATACGAGAGTAGCGTGCAAGATCTATGGCGTTACGTTTCGTAACTTGTGTCTAATTCCGCTTAACCCGGGGCTAGGGGCCGTATGAACCCATGTACTTCAAGATCCTCATGGTGCTCATATGAACAGTCACAATCAAAGCGTGACTGAGATACATCATTCTTTAGATGACGACTTTACGACGAATATTATGGATTAAGAATACTGATCAGCGATACGGATTTGATATTTTTGGAACATCATGATGTCTTGCCGGCATCATTGAAAACTGTTGACCGCTTCTCTCTTGCAGGAAACAAGCCTATGTTTATGTATACTATGATTGTCTTTTTGAATTTGGTGCTAATACTGTTATATGGAATATGGAATAGGTCTTTAGATTATGGACGCGGATATTCTCTAATGGACGACGGCTAAATTATGAATGACGGACCAGACGCTTGTAATTTCTTAACTGGCATTATAATTCTTTGTGGATTTCTATTTCGGATATAGAGTTTACTCTTGTGGAACATCAACCTCGCATGCGAGAGAACAATTTGCGAATTTTGACAAGTAATTACGAGACCACAGAGCTTGTAGTGTAGTCTCACCTGAAAGGATCACACCTACAACCTTACTGAGAACGAGTTCAGAATTTGACTTCAGGTTGCCTCTGAAGATTTTCCATACAATACTCGAGACGCTGTGTGAAATAAATTGGTATTTATTCGTTGACATATTTGACAATCCAATGTCAAACACAGTGTAGTTTTCTGTTGTACAATGAAACACACATGTGCTACAAGGGGGACACATCTTAACGTCTAAAGGCATACACACTGATCATGCTTCAATAAAGTCACACAAAAAAGGCACTTGACATAAACACTTATCCAATCACGGCTAGATGTTACCGTTAATAAATGGTGATTCACTATCAACTCACATGTGACTTGCTTATTCTGCGTTTGTGAATATTTCATTAAGAGTACCGGATTCCGTAGAACTCAGTCCCAATAAAAATCTTCTAAGTCCGGTACCGAATCCTGCTGGTGGAAACATATCTAACTTCTAATGGAGCATATACTATATATAGTCAGACTGGTCAGAACGCCACGCCCCTCTAAACTGAATATAGCCTAACGTGCATACATGTTCTAAACAGTCAACGATTTGTTAATTCTATAATCGAACATCATTGACAGAGTTTGTAACTGAAGGAAAGATAACACGAGGGTGTAAGGGACTGGATGGTTTTAGTTGATAACATTGCAAAAGTCATGACACTTTCAGACACAAACCATAGTGCACATCGGCAATATTATTTGTTAAAATCAAAACAAATATTTTTGAAGGAAAATCTCATTAAGGGGTCATTAACTTCAAGGTTAATTTTGGACATTTGGAAGCTGAGAACGGCGGGGAATGGCATCGACCCGTTCAACAAAATAATCTAGCCCGAGATGCTCCTTCATAGTAGGCGTAATTGGGCATGTTATTTCATAGAATTGTTTCTCTATTAGAAAAGTAATTATCGCTGGGACAGGCATTAAATTCTCAAAAAAATCTAGTTGAAATTCTAATTCTACGTGGTGTAATTCAAATATTGAATATATCTATCCCTGTCTTCACCACAGAGGTGTAACACTTGAACGGATTTCCCCCACCCGTCTACCGACTAAACTGTCGATTGGTTGTGTATTGCAGAGATGATTGGCTAAAACATATATTCACCGAATTTCGATTGACCATGATTGTTGAAGTTGTTACCGGTATGCCTTTTCGATCGGTCGGTTTCACGAGTGAATACCAAGATGAACAACAAAAGAAACCGCTAAATACATGTAGGTACGTCTTCCATGTTAGCGATCACGAACGGATAATAGGGGTCTCCCCCAACAATATAAAAGGAAACCATTATAAGGGTGGTGAATGGGTTTGGGCTTAACTCTGTTTTTCCTCTGCGAAGTTTGGAGCGACGCTTTGACGAGGTATATTCTGTCGGACGACAGATTGCTACGACAGTTTGAAACTGCTTTTCCTAGACGACAGACTGCAGCTACACTCTGAGACGGTATATTCTGCCGGATGCCAGATTGCTGCGACAGACTGAAACTGTTTTTCCTGAGAGACAGCTTGCAGCATCCCTTTGACAAGGTACTTTCTCACGGACGACAGATTGCTGCGACAATTTGAAACTGTTTTTCCTGAGCCACAGTTTATAGTGACAGTGTGACAAGTTATATTTTGTTGATCGACAGATTGCTGCGACAGTTTGAAAGTGTTTCCCCTGGACGACATATTGCAGCGACACTTTGAGACGGTATATTCTGTCGGATGGCAGATTGCTGCGACAGTTTTTCCTGAGTGTCAGTTTGCAGCGACAGTTTGACAAGCTATATTTTGTCGGAAAACAGATTTCTGCGACAGTTTCCAGCGATACTTTGACAAGGTGGAGGATTCTGAGATGGACATGTTCTCAGACAGTTTAGAACGACCCACTTGACCCTGTTTTTCTCCGTCGACAGATTGCAACGACACTCTGAGACGGTATATTCTGTCGAATGTCAGATTGCTGTGATAGATTGAAACTGTTTTTCATGAATGAAAGATTGCAGCGACACTTTGAGACGGTATATTCTGTCGGATGACAGATTGCTGCGACAGTTTGAAATTGTTTTTCCTTAGCGACAGCTTGCAGCGACACTATGACAAGGTCAAAACATTTTTCGTATAACAGTATTCTGGTTATTTTGGGATTACACTATCTTGGAATGTTCGCTTTCAAGACTACCGGTCTGCTACCTCCTATTTTTGTGGGAGGCCCGTTGGCCGAGTGGCTTAAATCGCCGACATAAAGTGCTGGCGATGTGCCTGACTATGGGGTCGCTGGTTCGAATCACACACGGGATTCGACCAATTTTTCAGCACTAGAATTTGTGCTATTCCAAGATAGTGTAATCCCAAAATAACGAAAATACTGTTATACAAAAAATATATCTAACCGCTCCACACTGGGATTTTCAAGGTCAAAATATTTATATACTTAGCTTGTGACTTGATAGTTATGAAACATATCTAGCCCTAAATTTCAGGGAAGAATTTACCTGAAGTCGACTGTCAAAGCGGTGTTAGAGAGGAATGTACGTGTGGAATGTAGAGAGGAGTCGAATATTAAAGCCTTGTTAGAGAGGAATGTACATGAAGTCAAATATCAAAGCGGTGTTAGAGAGGAATGTATGTAAGTCGAATTTCAAAGCGATGTTAGGGGGAATGTACGTAACGACGATTGTCAAAGCGGTGTTAGGCGGAATGTATGTGAAGTCGAATGTCAGAGCGGTATTAGGGACGAAGGTATATTTAGTCGAGTGTCAAAGCGGTGCACGGAACGGATGTTCGTGAAATCGAGTGTCAAAACGGGGTGAGGACGTGGGATTAGGTATGTTTCATAACTATCATATTCAGGCTTATTTCATCTGTCAAAATCATATAATTTCTCCAGTAAACTGTATTTCTTGTGGAGGAATTTACCTGAAGTCGAGTGTCAAAGCGGTGTTAGAGAGGAATGTACGTGGAGTCGAATGTTAAAGCGTTGTTAGTGAGGAATGTACATGAAGTCAAATATCAAAGCGGTGTTAGAGAGGAATGTATGTGAAGTCGAATTTCAAAGCGGTGTTATGGGGAATGTACGTAAAGTCGAGTGTTAAAACGGTGTTAGAGAGGAATGTGCATGAAGTCGAGTGTCAAAGTGATGTTAGGGAGGAATGCATGTGAAGTCGAATGTCAAAGCGATGTTAGGGGCCAATGTATGTGAAGTCGAGTGTCAAGTAAAGCGGTTTAAGACTTATGGTTAGGTATGTTTCATAACTATCATGTTCAGGTTCATGTCAAAATCATATAATTTCTCCAGCAAACTGTATTTCATAGGGAGAAATTTACTTGAAGTTGAGTGTCAAATCGGTGTTAGAGAGGAATGAAACTGAAGTCGAGTGTCAAAGTGGTGATAAGGAGGAATTTACGTGGAGTCGAGTGCCAAAGTGGTGTTAGAGAGGAATATATGCGAAGTCGAATGTCAAAGCGGTGTTAGCGAGGAATGTACGTAAAGTCGAGTGTCAAAGCAGTGTTAGGGAGGAATGGACGTTAAGTCGAGTGTCAAAACGGTGTTAGGGAGGAATGTGCATGAAGTCGAGTGTCAAGATGATGTGATGGAGGAACGCATGTGAAGTCGAATGTCAAAGCGGTGCTAGGGACCACGTATGTGAAGTCGAGTGTCAAGTAAAGCGGTTTAGGACTTATGGTTAGGTATGTTTCATAACTATCATGTTCAAGCTTATTTCAGCTATAATCGTGTTTCTCCATCAAAGTGTACCTGTAATGGTGTGTCAAAGGGAGGGAGGAATGTACATGAAGTCGAGTGTCAAAGTGGTGTAAGGGAGGAATGTAAGTGGAGTCGAATATCAAAGTGGTGTTAGAGATGAAGGTACGTTTAGTCGAGTGTCAAGTCACACATGATCCCGATATTTTAGAGCGAGTACAGCAAAATATCAATTCATGCTAATCCAGATATTCATATCATATATATGTTTCATTCTTCAACTTCAATCGTACCTCAACTGTGGCGTTTTGTTCATCTCAACGTACCCGGTCCTTTTCTAAAGACATGGGTCCAAACACGATGCTCCATCTGAACTATCAGTCGTTTCCTTGAACTCCGTTGAAGAAAATATATATCCTTCACGACGTCGCCTATATATGGATTATCCATCGCTAGGATATAGCGATTGGAGGGAGAGAAGGATCATCGCGATCTTTTGACAATTTCGACATACAAACGCGCGCGCATTCATGCGAGAACAGACATATGTCTACCAAAAGTGATGCAAAATTTGTACCCATTGGGATACCAATACTCTGCTGGTATATGGGGTTAACGAATTTCATATAAATAGTGTTAATGAAAGATTCCACCAACTCAATAAAAAAAGAAACAACAGTAGTATATAAAGGGCAGAGGTCAAGTTCAGTATTGTTCCGGCAAAGGTCACACTTCCTCTCACGAGACCGGAAGTGACACCGGGGTGTATTCATCCGTGGTGAAGCGGTCACTTCCAGAGGTGATGCGGTCACTTCCGGCGAGAAGTCTCCGAGGTCAGAAAGTAGTCCCTTGTCAAGGGTCATGAAATACGCGGGTGGTCGCTTCGCCTGAATGTCCTGAGTGGTAGCGGAGAACCCTATGGAATGTTCTTGAATGTTCGTTGTGTGTGTGTGTGTGTGTGTGTGTGTGTGTGTGTGTGTTTACGAAAGGTGTATAGCGGGGACATTTATATGAATACACACCTTCATACTGGGGGCACACCTCCAACCGGGGACGTCCCCGGTTTGACAAGACTCGGAAACTGTTTCGCTGCCCGTTTTATTATCTTATGAAAATAAATAAGGTACATGTCCCCATTTTGACTGGAGAAAACTCAAACGGGTGTATTTGAAATTGAAAACGGGTGTTTGCCTGGGTGTTCCCAATTTGCCGTAGTGTTTTCATGTGTTCCCACTTGTAGCGTGGAATACGGGTTTGGTTATTTCAAGTGCTGTGAAAATTTGAACTCGTATGAACGTGTCGTGGAAATCCCGAGGCTTCCCACAACACAAACCAGCAAGAGGTTTCTCAAATAGCCAATAAATAAAGGTCTCCACTTGTATGGTTGTCTGTGGATGTTATTTTAATATAACAGCTTTATCTTAACATTTCAGCAATATATGCTCTATGAACTTTGTGTTAGCTATACCAATTATATATAAATGCTACAACAAAATATTCAATTTAAACGAGAGAGAGAGAGAGAGAATTAAGGTTTAACGTCGTATTCAACAATATTTCAGCTATATAGCGACGATCAATCAATTAAAAAACTCGGTAAACTAATACGTTAAAACAGGTACAAACATTAAAATTTGTACAACAAACCAATCTCTCTCAAATAATTTTAAATACAATCCTCTTTCACTCTGCTAAAAAGATCTTCCAGCGTAGCTGCTCGATAAAAAGTATCTCTTACAATCTTAAAATCTATGCAGTCTATGAGAATATGTTTTACCGTGAGATCTTCATGGCAAGGTATACACCTTGGAATCGGCTCCTGTTTTAGTAAATATTCATGACTTAATCGTGTGTGACCGATCCTACATCGTCTAATCATGGCCTGGTCGGAACGTTTATGACTGTTCAGATGAGTATAACCAACCGTTTTGTTGAACTCGTGAAGTTTGTTATTATCCACAGTATCCCATAAAGATTGAAACAGCTTTCTAACATAAGCGCAGATAGATGGTCTGAAATCGCTGTATGGGATTCCAACAGGATCAACTTCTTCATCTAGAGCTGCCTTAATTAGCCAATCTATCAGCTTCAGTATTGCCTTTGATGTCAACGTGACTAGGAACCCAACAAAACACAATATCTGTCTGTTGATCAAATCTGGTGTCATATAATTGTAGAATTTTCAAGATGGTGGGATGAGTTGAATTTCCACTTTTAATTGCTTTACGGCATGATAGTGAATCTGAGAATATGACATATTTTTCCTTCTAGTGGATCCAACACCTTCTAAAGCTGATAATAGAGCTTTTGCTTCTGCAGTAAATATGGAACTTTTACCTGGCAGACGATACGTTTCAGTTTTGGAACTAAAGATAGTAGCACATGCTACTCTCTCACCAACTTTAGAACTATCTGTATAAATAGCCTGATGTTATCTGTATTTCTCTCTCAGTAGACCAAATTCTTGTGTATACACGACCTGGCTCGTGTCTGTCTTTTTATATTTAGTCTGTGAAATATCTACTTCTGACGTGACTAACTGCCATGGTGGAGTTGGCAAGAGCTCGTTAGGTAAAATTTGACTAACTTTAATACCAGCTGCTACAAGATGTGGTTTCATACGGATTCCAAGAGGTGGAATAACCGAGGGTTTCTTTAAATAGAAATCTGCGTACTGAAGGTTGAAAACACAGTTATATGCAGGATTTGAGTGGTTCAAACGCAGTTTTGTGATATATTGCAGCGATAATTTAATTCTCCGAAGTTCTAAAGGAAATTCATCCGCTTCGACATACAAGCTTTCTTTAGTTGATGTTCTGAACGCACCGAGGCAAAGTCTTAGTACTTGATGGAGAATAGGATGTAGCTTTGCCAAGTTTGACTTGCTTGCACCATTGTAAACAATAGAACCATAATCGAGTTTGGAACGAACAAGTGATCGATATAAATGGAGGAGAGTTTGCTGATCTCCCCTTCCCCCTCCACTTATAGCTGGCAACTACTTTCAACAAATCTAGAGCTTTTGTGCATTTGGCTTTTAAGCAATTTATATGTGATTTGAATGTTAGTCGTTGATCAAACAATATGCCTAGAAATTTGACCTATTTTACCACTTTGATTTCAGTTCCGTCTAATTCAAGTTCTGGATCTTTGTGCTGGAAATATTTTCTGCGAAAGTGTATACAATTTGCCTTAGCTCTGGAGAATTTGAAGCCATTTTCTAGACACCATTTCTGAATTCTGTTTAGACAAAGTTGTAATATTCTCTCAATGTTTTGTATACTTTTCCCACTACACGATATATTGAAATCGTCTACAAAAAGTGAGCCATCAACTGATTTATTCAGAACTGCAGCCAAGCTGTTGATCTTGAGACTAAACAGAGTAGTAGACAAAATACTGCCCTGTGGGACACCCTGGTCTTGATCAAAATGATCAGACATAGTTGTACCCAAACGAATTTGGAATTGTCTATCATTCAAAAAGTTGGAAATAAAAACGGGTAAACGGCCTTTTAATCCCATATTTTGAAGATCTTTAAGAATCCCGTATTTCCATGTAGAAACCACATGTTCGTTCTTGGCGAAAGCATTCTTAACATACGAATCTAATCTGACTAAATGATCAATGGTACTTCTATTTTTACGGAAACCAGCCTGAATATCAGTAAGTTTCTTTTCAGTTTCCAGGTACCAAACAAGGCGATCATTTATCATGCGTTCCATTGTTTTGCAGACACAGCTATTCAGTGAAATCGGACGATAATTACCAGGGTCTGTATGGTCACGACCAGGCGTTGGTACTGGTATAACTATGGCATTGTGCCATGACGGAGGAAAGTCTTATCTATACCAAAGTCTATTGAATATGCGTAATAGGATTTCTGGAGATGATTCCGGTAGATGTTTCAAAAGCCGATAATGAATATTATCAGGGCCTGCAGCAGAATCATTAGCTTTCGTGAGAGAAGCATGAAGTTCTTCAATTGTAAACAAAGCGTTATAGCCTTCATGGTTACCGGAGGGGAATTTAATTTCATTTTTCTCTTTAATTTCGTTTTTTTGGAAACTTTGAAATTTAGGTACATAATTTTCCGATGAAGAGTTTTTGGCAATTGTTTCTCCTCATTTATTTGCAATTTCTACTCTGTCAATAATCACCTGATTTCCATCGTTGAGATGATGAACGCTGGACTTGGAGCTTTTACCTTTTATTCTTTGGATCATATTCCAAAATTTTGTTATAGGAATACGAGTATTTATCTTAGAAACATAATATCCCCAAGAATCACGTTTATTCTGTTTCATGGTTTTACGAACTTTAGCTCTTGTAACTCTGAGATCTTTCAAATTTTCAGGATTAGGATGTCGGCGGAAATATCGTTCAGCCTTCTTCCTACATTTTCTTGCTTCTTTACAGTCATCATTAAACCAAGGTTTCTTAATATGTGCAACTCCTGAAGATGTGGGAATGGTTTGGTTGGCAATTTCTATCAACATATCTGCGAATAGCTGTATAGGATCCGAAACATCAGCGAAGGAGACTGATTGTAGTTTTTGGTAAACAAAGCTTTTCAAACTCGGGCCAGTTTGCTTTCTTGAAATTAAACCTTGTGAAATGAGGGTCGTCAGCTGAATGAACAGCTTTCAGGACAGTGGGAAAGTGATCACTTCCACT
The DNA here is from genome assembly GCA_036873755.1 of Hanleya hanleyi. Classification (NCBI taxonomy): domain Eukaryota; kingdom Metazoa; phylum Mollusca; class Polyplacophora; order Lepidopleurida; family Hanleyidae; genus Hanleya; species Hanleya hanleyi. Next base: position 18,359 of record JAVTVY010010013.1, read on the forward strand.
CATCATGAACAGATCAAGAAAATTCTTCAAGAATAGGAAGGTCGCAAAGTGAGATATCTAATGCTGAATAGGTTTCATGAGCCGAGGACAAATGTGTATAAGAACCATCATTAAAAATACACAAAGAATTATTTGATATAAAATTTTCAAGAATTTTACCTTTACAATTGTCTTATTTATCCCAGAGGATATTACGGCTGTTAAAATCACCCATCATTAAACAAGGTTTCGGGAGCTGATCGTAAAGATCTTGAAGTTCACTAAGCCGGAGATTACCAGAAGAAGGTATGTACATAATGTGAAAACAGAATTCAAGGTAATACGAACTGCTACAGCTTGTAAATCTGTCACTAAATCAACAGGATTGTGTAAAACACCCATTTTAACCAATATTGAAGAGCCGCCTGTACCTTTTCCATTTTCGTCTAAAGCGTAGGAATGATAAGGTATGTATTGGCGAAATTTAAATTTATCTTAATCTGCTTTCTTCAGAAAGGTCTCGTTGAGACAAAAAGCTGATGGTTCATAAGCTTGAGTCAATAATTGGAGTTCATTCAAATTTGGCCAAACTCCTCTGCAATTTCACTGAATGATAGTTGGTGAGTGAGCCATTTTTAGTCTGTATAAAGAAATAAAATACAAAACTGCCCAAGCCAAGATATATAAGGTTAACCTAGCGTATGTCGTTTTATTTTGGGTAATTCTTTTCGACCTTTCTTTTTATTTTTCATTTGTTCTTTCTCGTCTTTTTTACTTTTCTTCTTATAAACTTCTTTCTCTCTCTCAAGTCCCAGCAAGTCCTTCGACCTTTGGTTCAAGGAAGTCTCGCCTTTTAACGGACGATCATTACACTCAACATACTCCTCATCAGAAAGCATGGGTGACTCGTTGGTAGGAGTGGAGGTAGTGTCATGTATCACGGGAAAGAAGGAACAAGAACGTGGAGTTTCAGAGCACATGGATAGCACGAGTTTTACTGCACAGACGATCTGCCGGATATTACATCAGATACCGTTATACAGTCTGGGCGATACCATTATTACCAAAGGGGCGTAAGCCAGTAATACTCGTAGGGGTGTAAGGCTGTTAATACTCTACACTTTCTCCCCCCTTACATTTTTTAGTAATAGTGCTGAATTAGCCATTTATATAATGTGCATACATGTCTGAATGAACTGTCTTTAGAACAGGAACAGAATGACTATCTCCAATTAGAACTCAACTTAAATGTTCCAACATTTTCACTTTTGGAAAGATCAAATTACATGAACTAGCATTGCTTTCACTTCTACATGTACTTAATGATATCTAACTGTTCATATCACTGAAGCGAGTAATATTTTGCGAGTAATGTCCTTAGTCCAAGATTCAGAGTCTAGTTTCATGACAAAACTACATGTACAATCGATTAGTCTCTCTGGGGCTCTCTTTACACGCGTAGAGCGCCGCGGTTGAAATGTCTCAGAAATACCTTCTGCGGAATTGGTCGAGGTGTCATTGGGCGGTTCTGACACAACAGATGCAGCCACTGGTTCACACACAGAGTAACGATAAGGTACATTTACAGTATTATTTGAACTGGCGGTTTCTTCCGCACCACTTTGATTTTCAAGTACAGTTCCAGATAAGTCTTTTATCTGATCCAGATGGCGTTTCCAGATCAGTTCACCACTGACTTCGATACGATAAGTCACTGGACTTAGTCGTTTCAGAATCACACGTCCGATCCATTTTGGTTTACGGCTGCGATAATCGCGCACTAACACCACATCGCCAATTTCCAGCGAACGCGTTGGATCATGAAGTGGAGATGTCTTCTTCATCATTGTATTGGTCAGGTCGGGTTTCAAAATGTCCATTCTTGTTCTGATACGACGTCCTAGGAACAAGTCTGAGGGTGTCTCCTTTGTGGTACTGTGTGGGGTCGTTCGCTACGAAAACCTGTTCACTTTCAGATCCAAGTCACTGGGCCTTTTTGTCATGCGTGTTAGAGCCTTCTTCACTGTATTGACACATCGTTCCGCTTCACCATTGCTGCTTGGATGATATGGTGAAGATAACACATGCCGAATCCGGTTTTGAGTCAGGAATTCCTTAAATTCACACGACGTGAACTGGGAGCCATTGTCCGACACGATGACCTCAGGTATTCCATATCTGGCAATGAGACTTCTGATCGCATTAATCGTGGCTGTGCTCGTAGTCGATTTCATGTGTATTACTTCTGGCCATTTTGACCTCGCGTCCACCACAATCAAGAACATTTCGCCATGGTAGTCCGCGTAATCAACATGAATTCGTTGATATACTCTGGAAGGCCAAATCCAGGGGTTTGTCCTGGTCATGGGCTTACTGTTGACTTGTTGACATTCTGAACAGCTACGCACCAACTGCTCAATCTGCTCATCAAGTTTGGGCCACCACACATGTAGTCTGGCCAAGGATTTGGGTTTAACAATTCCTTGATGTGTGTCTATAGATTTGTATCTAATACCGCTTATGCCGGTGCTAGGGGCCGTGTGGTCATATCATCCAAGTTGCCACATGAACAGGTACAATAAAAGCGTACCTGAGATACAACACATATCACGAATCGTTAGATTCTTGGTATGTGCGTTAGAATAGGTTTACCAGAGAACTATTCTGTGAAGTCATGTGACGCAGTCAGTATGTCGGCACCTCTTCCCACTTCACTTATATGTGTTGTAATTTTTTCCTGTATATGGCGAGATTCTGCTGGTGGACGTTTCGTCCCCGAGGCCCGCCCCCTGTACAGACCTTTTGGTCTTTGATATATGTTGGCACTTGTGGGAAGTTGATGCTGGGTCGACATCGGGCCTTACAGACTAGTCCTTTGTGTTAAATGCCGTCATTTACATCTGACGACGATACAGCTCACCAATCTCCAATGCACGAGTTGTCTCAGCGAAACAGCTCACCAATTACCAGTATACGAGTTGTCAGAGCATTTCCATCATAGCTCTCTAGATTTGTATCTAATACCGCTTATGCCGGTGCTAGGGGCCGTGTGGTCATATCATCCACGTTGCCACATGAACAGGTACAATAAAAGCGTACCTGAGATACAACACATATCACGAATCGTTAGATTCTTGGTATGTGCGTTAGAATAGGTTTACCAGAGGACTATTCTGTGAAGTCATGTGACGCAGTCAGTATGTCGGCACCTCTTCCCACTTCACTTATATGTGTTGTAATGCAGACAGTCCAAGACATTTTCCTGATATTTCTTAAGAACAATTACAACACATATAAGGGAAGTGGGAAGAGGTGCCGACATACTGGCAGAGCCACATGACTTCAGAGTATAGTCTTCCGGTTAACCTATTCTAAAGCACATACCAAGAATCTAACGATTCATGATATATGTTGTATCTCAGGTACACTTTTGTTGTACCTGTTCATGTGGCAACTTCGATGATATGACCACACGGCCCCTAGCACCGGCATAAGCGGTATTAGATACAAATCTAGAGAGCTATGATGGAAATGCTCTGACAACTCGTATATTGGTAATTGGCGAGCTGTTTCGCTGTGACAACTCGTACACTGGGGATTGGTGAGCTGTATCGTCGTCAGATGAAAATGACGGCATTTTACACAAAAGACTAGTCTGTAAGGCCCGATGTTGACCCAGCATCAACTTCCCACAAATGCCAACATATATCAAAGACCAAAAGGTCTGTACAGGGGGCGGACCTCGGGGACGAAACGTCCACCAGCAGAATCTCGCTATATACAGGTAGAAATTACAACACATATAAGGGAAGTGGGAAGAGGTGCCGACATACTGGCAGAGCCACATGACTTCACAGTATAGTCTTCCGGTTAACCTATTCTAAAGCACATACCAAGAATCTAACGATTCGTGATATATGTTGTATCTCAGGTACCCTTTTGTTGTACCTGTTCATGTGGCAACTTCGATGATATGACCACACGGCCCCTAGCACCGGCATAAGCGGTATTAGATACAAATCTAGAGAGCTATGATGGAAATGCTCTGACAACTCGTATATTGGTAATTGGCGAGCTGTTTCGCTTTGACAACTCGTACACTGGGGATTGGTGAGCTGTATCGTCGTCAGATGAAAATGACGGCATTTAACACAAAATACTAGTCTTTAAGGCCCGATGTCGACTCAGCATCAACTTCCCACAAATGCCAACATATATCAAAGACCAAAAGGTCTGTACAGGGGGCGGGCCTTGGGGACGAAACGTCCACCAGCAGAATCTCGCCATATACAGGTAAAAATTACAACACATATAAGGGAAAGGGAATAACTCTTGTCCCCCACAGAAGACATCCTTCCTCTGAGGTAAGCTCATCTCGTCTCCTGTAATATGGTACAAAGTCTGCGGAAAGTTCCTTTTCCGCGGGCCATCCATTTGAGATGTAGAATTTCACTCTGGACAATACAATGTCCGTTTCTGTTGCACGGCTGATCTGTGAGGCACAGATAGGTAAAGAATTCACCTGGGAGATGTTTAACAGTGTTGCTGCAGATGTCCAGAAAACATGTGAATACCTGGTAGGTTCTGGTTTCTCCCCAGCGCACGGTAACCTACTCAAAGCGTCCGCGTTGGCATTCTCCTTCGACGTTCGATATTTGATGTCGTAGGTGTAAGCCGAGAGTTGAATAGCCCAACGTTGTAATCTGGATACAGTGAGGACCGGAATTCCTTTCTTAGGACCCAGCAGAAAGGTAAGTGGTTTATGGTCCGTAATGAGTGTAAATTGCCGTCCATACAGGTACTGGTGGAAGCGGCGTATTCCGAAAATTATCGACAAACCTTCTTTCTCAATTTGAGAGTAATTTTTTTCTGCCGACGTCAATGTTCTCGAAGCATATGCGATTGGTCTCTCTCCATCAGTCGTTTCGTGGGAGATGACGGCTCCGATGCCATATTGAGACGCATCCACAGCTAAGGTAAGTGGCTTGTCACTGTCATAGTGAATCAGAAGTTGGCTGGATGCCAAAATCTGCTTGAGTTTATCAAAAACCTGGGCACAGTCTGTATTCCACTCAAAAGGTACATCCTTTTTTCTAAGCCGATTCAACGGGCTCACCAGGGTAGACATGTTTGGGATGAAACTGTTGTAATAATTGACCATGCCCATGAAAGATTGCAATCCTGCAACATTTTCCGGCGTCTTTGCTTCCAGGATAGCGCTCACTGTGGTGGGTGAGGGATGAAGTCCATCTTTGTCAATCATATATCCTAAATACTCCAGGGAAGGTTTCATGAAGACACACTTGCAGAATTTAAGTTTTATACCATGTTCATCAAGTCGCCTAATGAAGGTTTCCAGATTTCGTCTATGTTCCGCGTCGTCTTTTCCAGTCACGATCAGATCGTCCATGTAACAGCCCACTCCGGGAAGCCCATGCAACTCTTTATCCATAGTTTCCTGGAACACGGCTGGACAGGACGAAACTCCATAAGGCAGGCGGGTATACTGATATAACCCCTGCTCAGTATTTATGGTAACGTACTCCTACGACTTCTGATCAAGGGGTACCTGTTGGTGGGCATTCGACAAATCTAATTTGCTGAATTTTTGTCCCTCATTCAGCTTTGTGAATAAATCCTGTGGTTTAGGAATTGGATATTGTGGAACATCCAGTTGTGAATTTATGGTGACTTTGTAGTCTCCACATATTCTAACCGATCCATCAGTTTTACGCACTGAAACTATCGGAGATGCCCACTGAGAAGAGTCCACCTTCTTCAGTACTCCATTTTTCTCCAAACGTGATAACTCTTCCGATACCTGGTCCTTCAAAGCATATGGAACAGGACGCGGCTTGTAGAATACTGGTGTAGCATTTTCTTTCATCTTCAAATGCGCCGTCACACCCTTAACAGTGCCTAGTTTGTTGTCAAAAACTGAATACTTTGACAACATTTCAGTTACACCTGCATCCGTTTTGGTAGAATCCTTAACTGCATGAATTGAGCTCCAATCCAATCGAAATACTTCCAGCCAATCACGACCAAAAAGACTTGGCCCATCACCAGCTACAACACGGGGAGGCATATTTCGACTTTGGTTACCATACTGGACATGAACAGTTACTTACCAAAACTGGTAACTTTTCACCATTGTAAGTTTTCAGTCCCTCACACGGTGTGAGACTCAAATTACTGAACTTGTCTCGATACACTTTTTCAGATTACAAGCGTCTAGTCCGTCATTCATAATCCAGCCGTCGTCCATTAGAGAATATCCGCGTCCATAATCCAAAGACCTATTCCATTTCCATATAACAGTATTATGAGACCAACGATACTGATGCTCCAGTATCCAGTTCAAAGTTGCACTTTTTTCCTTCAATGTTAATGGGTACCATAATTTCCTTGTGTACACTAGATTTCACAGATTTTATGGTGAAAACAACCTCTTCATCATCATCTGATTCGTTCGAGGAACTACACGCGTCATCACCGACATATTTCACCCTCGATTCTTTCTTTTTGAATTTTCGCGACACGAAAGGTTTCCGAAAATATCGCTTTTCACTTTTTGCTGAATCAGATTTACTTCCCTTGGTACACCGACGGCTCAAATGACCTACTTCTTTGAATTTATGGCATACAGCAGTTTTATAATAACATTCCTGAAAATTATGACCCTTTTTTCCACATCGCCAACAAGAGTCTTTTTTGTCATCTGATTGCACCTTTTTCACACTTTCAGTTTCGGTGGATTTCTGAGTAAATTCTGCAGCCTGTTTTTCTGCTGCTTCCATGCTAATTGCTACTGCTATGGCTTTCTTCAGGCTCAAACTTTCCTCTGCCAGTAGTTTTCTCTGTACAGCATTCGATGTAAGCCCACAGACAAATCTATCCCGTATTGCCTCTTCTAGAAAATCACCAAATTCACAAGTGATCACCAAAATCACGAATTGACTTGCTTTCTTTTTGGAAACGCTTGTGAAATTTGAATCTCTCTGCAATACCTAATGGTTTGGGGCATAAATGTTTCTTGACAATTTCAACCAGCTGTGCGAGAGTCTTGTCACCTGGTTTAGCTGTCGTGACTAAACTTTTGATTAGCCCGTATGTTTTCCCTCCAACGCTAGCGAGAAAAAATGGTCGTTGTTTTAGCCTGTCAGTAATGTCATTTGCCAAGAAATAATGTTCTAAACGTTCTATGTACTCACTCCAATCTGTTTCCTCCGAATATTCTTCGATTTTCCCGTAAGTAGTTGCCATCCTGAAATTTCAGCCGATCACAGACGCCACGTGGTGTTGCTGTTGTTTTCACAATTCCACAACACACAATTTTACTGTCACAAGTTCTGATTTTTTTCCGTCTCAGAATTTCACTGCGACAATTTGCACTGGTCCGGAACGGTTTTGAAGAGTTCATGGGAATTATCCACAGTCCTCGTCGCCAATATTTGTCATGTATCACGGGAAAGAAGGAACAAAACGTGGAGTTTCAGAGCACATGGATAGCACGAGTTTTACTGCACAGACGATCTGCCGGATAATACATCAGATACCGTTATACAGTATAGGCGATACCATTATTACCACAGGGGCGTAAACCAGTAATACTCGTAGGGGTGTAATTACAAGCGTCTAGTCCGTCATTCATAATCCAGCCGTCGTCCATTAGAGAATATCCGCGTCCATAATCCAAAGACCTATTCCATATTCCATATAACAGTATTAGCACCAAATTCAAAAAGACAATCATAATATACATAAACATAGGCTTGTTTCCTGCAAGAGAGAAGCGGTCAACAGTTTTCAATGATGCCGGCAAGACATCATGATGTTCCAAAAATATCAAATCCGTATCGCTGATCAGTATTCTTAATCCATAATATTCGTTGTAAAGTCGTCATCTAAAGAATGATGTATCTCAGTCACGCTTTGATTGTGACTGTTCATATGAGTACCGTGAGGATCTTGAAGTACATGGGTCCATACGGCCTCTAGCCCCGGGTTAAGCGGAATTAGACACAAGTTACGAAACGTAGCGCCATAGATCTTGCACGCTACGTTCGTATTTTGCTATCAGCATGCGATATGTATCGCCAAATTTGAGAAACTTTGAGTGGAGGCGCTTGGTGGAATAGCCCTGTTTTATAAGTTTCTGCAACAATAAAAACAAGGAATATCTGTTAATATCTCTACAGGTAGTATCGACTATTTTAGTCTCTTTGCTTGTTTCGCTATCTAGGGAATTCTCTTTCTTCTCCTTTTCCTGATTCGAGGTAGCTTCATTACTACAAGACTGTTGATTACTTTCTTCCTCTGTGAATTCATTCATGACTTCCTCATTCGGTGTAAAGTTTACGTCTACACCAGAGTGAATAGGATTAATGAAGGAATCCACAGACTGCACAGGTGTATCCTGAGCCGACACACGGCCAGTATCCGGTAAGTTGTCATCCTTTAATTCAACATCTCCTGGAGTCAATGTGTTGTCAACACTTTCAGTCTGATCAGAATCAGACTTCTGATCACCTGACTTCTGATCATCTACACCATCGCAAACCCCATTATCACTGACATCTTCATCTTCCGAACCACAACCTTCCTCCATCTCGTCACCGAGAGGCTCGTAGGGGTTTGAGGTTTCCTCGTTGCTCTCGGCGGCAACTTTCCTCTGATGACGTTTGGTAGGCTTGCCATCAGGGCCTACAGTCTTCCATAAGTCCATAGCTTGTTGTTTTTTCCGCTGGAGAGCCTCGGCGCAAAGTCCTCCTCGGACTTCTGCGGGCGGAAGAGGGCAAGGACCAGAGGAATCACCCTTTCCGCCGTTAGCTACGGTATCTCCAGAAACCTGTTTGGCTTTTGGACAGGTTTTTCTAAAGTGTCCTTCCTGATGACAGATCAGGCATTCATTTTTCAGAGGACACCTCAAGTTCATGTGATCTTCTGATCCACAAGTATAACATGTTTTTACTTGACCGTTATACCATACAGGAAGTCTCATACCTTCAACTAAAATAGAAGGAAGAGTACGTTTGAATTTCGACATCCAAATTCTTCGAACTCCTGTCTCTAACTCTCTATCAAACGAATAGAACTCTTTTGGTACAGAGAGAACATCACCATAAAACTCAAAAGCACTTCTGATCGCAAAATCTGGGAAATCGCATGGTCCTTTCATCTTTACTAGCAATTTCCCTGGATATATTTCCTCAAAATGGCCAAGTTGGTCTCCAACGCGAATACCTTCCAGCACTAGGCGAGTTTTGGCAATTTCATTTCATTTTCAGTGACCTATCAAACTTTCTAGAGGCCATAGTGAAGAAAAAAAAAATAATTCAAAGTCCCACTAGGGAGTCTTAATACAACTACAGACTACAACTAGTGATACGCACACACCACAACAGCGTGCCTCCACACACAGTAAACATTGACTACCCCCGAGGGAGCCTCACTCCTAAGGTGTATAACAATACAATCTCTTCCAGTGAACCGCAGGTGCAGGCCAAACAATAGCCCAGTTCTAAGCCTGACCGGTTGCCGGGTAACAACAAGCAACAAAAGAACAGAGAACAAAGGCTCCCCCAAATCTGTACTCTGAGGGCTAGCCTACAGCATACAGGTATAGCTTCACCATGTACATGTATTTAGCTTAGTTTGTTATACGCAGATATGTGTAAATCGACCTAAACCAAACTGAACGAAAAACGAACCAACTACAAACTAGACCAAGCCAACAAGGAAATATATATACACCAGCAAAATACGAAATATTTACAGACAGCGAACAAACAGAGAAGAGAGAGACAGAAAAAAAACCCACCGACCGTCTCAGTCACAAGGACCAAGACGGTAGTAATGGCAGATCTCTGTCTTCCCAAACCAGGCCAAACTGACTAAGTCAGAAAAACGCCCTGAACAGCAAAAAACTGAGAAATAAATCCAAACTTTCACCACAGGTATTTGCCAAAAGTATTCACAAAATATATTACACAAAAATCAGAGCTAAGATCAGCTGAAATCGGCAGAATTAGACAAATTTCTCGGAGCGAAGTGAAAACACGTCCGACTCCCAATCTCTCTACATCCGGGCCTAAATTTAAACGATGTATTTCTGTGTGCATATGTGCGTTTACGAAAGATGTATAGCGGGGACAGTTATATGAATACACACTTTCATACTGGGGACACACCTCCAACCGGGAACGTCCCCGGTTTGGCAAAGACAGGGAAACTGTTTCGCTGCCCGTTTTATGATCTTGTATACAACACCATAGTGAAAACAAATAAATAGGTACACGTCCCCATTTTGACTGGAGAAAACTCAAACGGGTGTGTTTGAAATTGAAAACGGGTGTTTGCCTGGGTGTCCCCACTTTTCCGGAGTGTTTTCATGTGGCGTGGAATACGGGTTTGGTTATTTCAAGTGCTGTGCAAATTTGAACTGGTATGAACGTGTCGCGGAAATCCCGAGGCTGCTCACAACACAAACCAGCAAGAGGTTTCTCAAATAGCCAATAAATAAAGAAGTCTCCACTGTTATGGTTGTCTGTGAATGTCCACACTATGCACCTTTCGTCAACATATGTATGTGTGTGGGGGGGGATCACCCCCTCCACCCTCTGTATAATACCCATACAAGTGGGTGAAATTTATGTGCTGTACGATGGTATCAAGGATACTGAGCCCTCCTGCACACACTTTTACACATCCTCTACAATTTGTCTTTTTTTCAGCTAAAAGTATGACTCATAGCTATGGTAATGTATATATTTATTGAAAACGCATTTCTTAAGGATTTCGAATACATAAATGTGTTCACTGTAAACCTGTAGGTTGTGAAGCTATTCGGATTTAGAAAAAATGATTTAAAATTCAATTTCAATTTTTCAAATGCAAGTTTCAAAAAAGTATTCAACTCATCATAACTTACATCATCATTTCCTGTAGAAGACAACTCCAACAGGAAATTCGTGTATCAGTTTTATCAATTTTGGTCCAGTTCTCATTCTATTGACATTTAATGGAATATTTCTTTACAAAATCGAGCAACTCACAGTTTAAAACTGATACACAGATTTTCTTCTACAGTAAATGATGATGTAAGTTACGATAAGTTGAATACCTTTTTGAGAATAGTCATTTATTTTTCTATAAATTTTTCAAACTTTGACTATCTTCACAACCTACATCCTAAAAGAAACACATGTATATATTTGGAATCCTTAAGAAATGTGCTTTCAACAAATATATCCATTACCATAGCTATAAGACATATATTTAGCTATATAAAGATAAATTTTAGAGATGTGTAAAGGTGTTTGCAGGAGGGCTCTATACCCTTGATACGAGTCTATGATCGGTGCGATCCAATTATCGAGCTTTTCGTGTCCGGCGGTATAAATGTTGTTCCGCAATTTCATAACAAATAAAATTACGGCTGTTGCGTGGAAAATCCTCGATTGACAACGATCGTGCTGCGAGCTATGCGCTCTTTACGTAATAGTAGACCAGCCACCCAATTCAAAGATGGCTAGAAAACTTTTTGATGGCATCGTATGTTAAAAGCGGTCATCCAGGCTTAATCACCTCTACATGGAACGCAGATTACGATGTGACCGGATGACATTCTTACTTTTGACCGTTAAGGTCATTTTTGAGGTCATAAAGGCAGTTAGAGGTCAAATAAGGATAAAGCATCTATTTTTGCAATATCTTCGTAAAGGGAGAGCGATTGTGACTGATTTTTTTTAACTTGCTTCATTTTTGTTCTGATCTTACTTACTGGTGATTTACATATTCAAAGATGCAATGGATTATGGGACATTTTAACGCTACCAGACCTTGGGGGGGGAGGGGCATTGTGGCCCCCTTCCAAAACTTTCTGCCCTATCTTCGGATCGGCAAAAAATTTAGAGCGGACATTCCATGGCTTTGTAGTTTATCAGACTGGGATCATGTTGAACCTATTTGCATAGCTACGAGCAGAAAATCATGAGTAAATTCAAAATGGCGGCCATGTGGCGTATCAGAAAAAAATGTTGTTTTCGTCATTTTTGGTTCAAATTCCTACTTTTCTGCGAGGAAAAGGGGACAAAAACTATTTCATTTTACATCAGATGATTATTTGCTAAGTTATCATGCAGTTTTTGTGAAGAAAATACATAAATAAAAAAATAGAAAATCGTCCACAAACAGCTTTTTTGGAAATGAAGACACTGTGACGTCATCACGTGACCATCTTGGATTTTTAAAACATTTTCTCGTAGAGCTTGATCCAATGGTATAGTGTGGTAAGATTCAGCTCCCTAGCTTGAGGGACAGGAAAAACATTTAGGGGGAGCAATGACCCCAAATTAGTGAGCCAACCCAATGGCGGCATCGTTTGTTAAAAGCTGTCATCCATGCTTACTCAACTCTACATGGCGTGGGAATTGAGATGTGATCGGATGACATTCTCATTTTTTTACCTCGAAGGCCATTTTTTAGGTCATGAAGGTCAAGAGATGGCAAATGAGGATAAGTCGTCTATTTTTTTCAATATCTTCGTATAGGAACAATAATTACTGCATTATGGTTGGTAATATTTTATTAGGGGATTTGCGTATTCATGGATGCAAAGCATTATGTGAAAATTCAACATAACATCCACCTCTGATTCCCTTGCTATGTGTAAGTGTAGTGCCCCATTGACCTGGTTCTAATCCCCCATCCGCATGATCGAAACTTCAAACTTATCAGTTTTATAGCTCAACTGACAAAACTGTCCTTCAACAAAGGAAATATCTGATGGCGCTCATGATTGTTGGACAGGACCGGGCTGTCACAAGCCGGAAGCTACACACAGAAACATTTGTTAACATATATGGTATTGCTCTTGTACAAGTAGCTTGTCTACCAGTCAGATGCAAGATAAAGTGGTTTTGGATATTCTTTTTGGAACATATAAGCAACATTCCATAAAAATGGAGGGAGACGGGTATCCGTGTTCGTATTCAGATGGTCAGGATAATTACCTTTTACCAGGTGCCCCTAGCTGTTTGTAGTCAGATGGTCAGGAATATTAGCCCTTACTAGGTATCCCTGTTTGCAGTCAGATGGTCAAGATAATTACCCCTTATCAAGGAACTGGCTTGTCACCTAACCATACCAAGGAGGCCTTAGCTTAATATTTGTCTGAAGAGTTAAACATAATTTGATAATCAGACAAGTACATATGGCAGTTCCTGGATGATTTCATCATTGAAGGAAACAAATTTTCAACCAGGGTCATAGAATCCAACATTATCTGCGAAGTTTGACATGAAGAGATGCATATAGCCACTCTTTTGAGACGGGTTTACCAGCTGAAAGCTGAAGACAGATTGAATTGTCAATCTGGTAACCAACAACAAACAATCCTCTATGTGGTCTCTGGTACCATCAAATGTTTGGCGACTCTTACAGGCTCTCGTTGCATCAGTAGAAATTACTATAACGGAGAACAACTCATTTGTTTAATTGTTCATATTTCGAAACGCAATTGTCCTGGTGTGCAATCATAGTCATGCTTCATTTTTGGATGGATGCCCAGAATGGCGCGACCACACATCCCCTATTACCGACTCAAGCGCTATTCGATTCATGGATCGAAGAGGAGGGCAGATACCATACCTCTGTTAACTTGAAATCGTGCATGTGAGATGTGAGCGACGCCAGATTTATTAGACTTGATGCCACCACACGTTGACTTATGTGTGAATATTGTAGAAGATTGCAAAAGCGCTTCAAGGTTTGCCCAAATAGCAGCCTGAAATTAGGTGTCGTGAGTGATAGATGAAAGGAGGGATATAATTTTGAAATCTTTCAACAAATCTGCATAAAAGCCGTTACCGGTATGCGAATCAGTTTACGATCAAAGAAATTGCATTTCTCCTGCACCCTTACGCATTAACACATTCAACAACACATACATTTCGAATTGTCATGCGGTGCTAGCCGTGTTTATTCGTTATTTCTGTTCACAAATCTCATTTTCGTTTTACATCATTCCTTTCATAACATCAACCATGTTCAATCATCTAAAACAATTCAGTGTACATCATCGTAAATATTAACAGGGTCTTTTACTCAAATCTATGTAAAATACCGCTTTCATGCGGTTATCACAGATCACAATACTTTATACATCTTTCATTCCACGATACCAACCATGTTCAATCACATTCTCAATGGTAACAATCCAAGGCCCAATTTTCATACCAAACAGGCTATTTTGTCAACCAAGTATTCTAACGGCTCTTCAGCTCACCAATTATTCTAATGGCTCTTCAGAAGTATTCTAATGGCTCTTTAGCTCACCAAGTATTCTAATGGCTCTTTAGCTCACCAAGTATTCTAATGGCTCTTTAGCTCACCAAGTATTCTAATGGCTCTTTAGCTCACCAAGTATTCTAGTGGCTCTTTAGCTCACCAAGTATTCTAGTGGCTCTTTAGCTCACCAAGTATTCTAGTGGCTCTTTAGCTCACCAAGTATTCTAGTGGCTCTTTAGCTCACAAGTATTCTAGTGGCTCTTTAGCTCAACAAGTATTCTAATGGCTCTTCAGCTCACCAAGTATTCTAGTGGCTCTTTAGCTCACCAAGTATTCTAATGGCTCTTCAGCTCACCATTCAGATCACCCAGTATTCTAATGGCTCTACAGCGCATCTAGCTATGCATATAAAAAATTGCATAATTCAATATTATAGCAAAGTCATATTACTAGAAATAGTGCATTCACGTATCCTATTGACAGACAATATTTACAACCGCTTTGTAGACCGAGTATTCTAAGGGCTCTTCAGCCTCAAAAAGCATAATATATACAATCGCTATATGTTCATTCAAAATGAAAAGTTCTTCGAACAACATTACAAGAGCTGTTTGCTCACAAGTCGATTTGTTCAAATGCATTAGACAAAACCTGTATAATACCGCTTTCAAAAAGGCACAAATGCAGGTAAAATGACAAAAGCATATGGCCTCACTGATATGGACAAGTCAATACATCTAGCATATTCTAATGACCATCCAACTATGCATATTCAATATTGCATTACATCAATATTATATTAAAATCGTATTACTAGCATCAGTATATTACCGTATCCTATTGGTAAACGAAAACGTACAACCTCTTTATCAGTCATCAAATATTCTAAGGCTCTTCAGCCTCAAAAGCATAATATCACATACGCTGGGTATAAGCGCATTCAAAATGAAAAATGCATCGAACAGTACACATACCGTACTGTTTTGAGGTCACTCCGGTGGTTTTCTACGAACCAAAACCTGTATAACACCACTTTCAAAATATGGAAAATGCATAGAAAAGATGACAAACCGTCATGTACATATCAAATGTAGACAAATACATACACCAAGTATTTTAATGGCTCTACAGCCCATCCAAATATCCATATTCAATATTGCATACTTCAATATTTTATCAAACTCTATAGCTTAGCGATATGCGCATATCTTTTTGATGGATATGTACAACTGCAAAATGGGCCATCAAATAATCTAAGGCCCTTCAGGCTCATAGAAATAATATCATATACGATCGTTATAATCTCATTCAAAATAAAAAATGCTACGAACAGTGATACAAGTACTGTTCATTCACAGTCGTTTTACTCCAAAATGAGCGTAACAGCAAGATGACAAGCATATGTACATTTTATTTGAATACATACGCCATGTTATTGACCTAAGAAATAAAGATTTCTTTTTCAACCATATCAGATACAGTCAAATGAATACTTTCATTTCCCGCCTTTCGTCTTAACACTGTCGTGTGTTAATGCTTAGCAAACCGCTGACGAGATGGCCTGACCATACAACTGACCTGTATTTAAACCAGAAACCCCCGAGTAGTATGTAGTACGCAAGAAGGCAGGATAGCGCCCCACTGCGCATGCGCGAGAACCTTTTTTGACGTCATTTGGGGAGGTTTTGGGGCGGTATTGGGGCGGAGCGCATGCGTGTGACGTCAGAATGATCGGCGTGTGGGTGGTGGGACAAAAGGGCGGCGTGTGGGTGGTGGGACAAAATGGCGGCTGTGGGTGGTGGGACAAAATGGCGGCTGTGGGTGGTGGGATAAAATGGCGGCTGTGAATCGGCCTGTGGATGTGAGTGAGTGCAAGATGTGGGTGGTGGGACAAAATGGCGGCTATGGGTGGTGGGACAAAATGGCGGCGTGTGGGTGGTGGGACAAAATGGCGGCCTGTTTTTTGTGTCGTATGGGTGGTGGGACAAAATGGCGGCCTGTTTTTGTGTCGTGTGGGTGGTGGGACAAAATGGCGGCCTGTTTTTTGTGTCGTGTGGGTGGTGGGACAAAATGGCGGCCTGTTTTTGTGTCGTGTGGGTGGTGGATTCGTATGGGTGGTGGGACAAAATGGCGGCCTGTTTTTGTGTCGTGTGGGTGGTGGGACAAAATGGCGGCCTGTTTTTTGTGTCGTATGGGTGGTGGGACAAAATGGCGGCCTGTTTTTTGTATGTCGTGTGTGTGGTGTGACAAAATGGCGGCCTGTTTTTTGTGTCGTATGGGTGGTGGGACAAAATGGCGGCCTGTTTTTTGTGTCGTGTGGGTGGTGGGACAAAATGGCGGCCTGTTTTTTGTGTCGTGTGGGTGGTGGGACAAAATGGCGGCCTGTTTTTTGTGTCGTGTGGGTGGTGGGACAAAATGGCGGCCTGGCGGCCTGTTTTTTGTGTCGTGTGGGTGGTGGGACAAAATGGCGGTCAGTTTTTTGTGTCGTGTGGGTGGTGGGACAAAATGGCGGCTGTGGGTGGTGGGACAAAATGGCGGCTGTGGGTGGTGGGACAAAATGGCGGCTTGTGGGTGGTGGGACAAAATGGTGGATTATAGAAAAACGTATAAAAGGAGTCGATTTTTAGGGTAGGGGTGTATTCATTGCACTACTTTTGCGGAGCACTGTGACTTACCTGACCTTATTCACGGTTGTGCGCAGGTGTATGACGTCACTTCCGGTCTGCGTGAATCGGGCGTGACCTGGGACTATGGGATGCATGTACTGACTTGGTTCTGGGTATTTGTCATCACGGGGAGGTCACGTGATCAGTTCAAGGTCATATCCATTTTTTTCCATCACGGTTGTGCGCAGGTGTATGACGTCACTTCCGGTCTGCGTGAATCGGGCGTGACCTGGGACTATGGGATGCATGTACTCACTTGGTTCTGGGTATTTGTCATCACGGGGAGGTCACGTGATCAGTTCAAGGTCATATCCGTTTTTTATCGATATGTCAACCCCACACCCAGTCCATTAGATGCCCCTTCACTTCACCTTCAATTTGATACCTCACTCGACCCCATCGGGCCACTAGGGGCTCTCCTAGCTCCAAAAAGGCTATTTTCACACCCTTCGGCCGCCGCGCATGCGCGGAATCACCCTAATTCAACCCCACACCCAGCCCATTAGATGCTCCTTCACCTGACCTTCAATTTGATACCTCACTCGACCCCATTGGTCCATTTAAAAAAAAAAAAATTTTGGCTATCCCCTAGCTCCAAAACGTCTATTTTCATACCCTTTTGGCCGCCGCGCATGCGCAGAATCACCCTAATTCAACCCCACACCCAGCCCATTAGATGCTCCTTCACCTGACCTTCAATTTGATACCTCACTCGACCCCATGGGTCCATTTTTAAAGAAAAAATTGGGGCTATTCCATCAACCTTGCTTACCCCTTGTCCCCCCCCCCTCCAATTTCCCCTCCCCTTTTTTAATTTCAATTTTTAATTGTTAAAAAAACATAGAAAATGAAAAAGATTTTTTTTGGCTCCATGAATCTTGTTTTTCTTTCGTATTCAATAAAAAAAAAATTTTTTTTGGCTATTCCATTTCCCTCCCCCCCCCCCACTCCAATTTTCCCCTTTTTTTTCAATATCTTGATTATTGCGGCTTCGTCTGCAATAACCTGCTCAAAACTTGTCGTTATCGTTATTCCATCAGCTTCTTCAATGCTAACTAGCTCTCTGTGTTCTGTAGCCGCAGCCGCAGCATGTCTCGCATCTCTAGGCGGATGGTGTATAAACAGGGCTCGTCTTCTGGAACTCATAATTGTATTTTATGAATAAATGACAACAGACCCCAGGTTATTTATAGTCTACACGGCTTGTGGTGGGACAAAATGGAGGCCCGTGGGTGGTGGGACAAAATGGTGGCCTGTTTTTTGTGCCGTGTGGGTGGTGGGACAAGATGGCGGCCTGTTTTTTGTGTCGTGTGGGTGGTGGGACAAAATGGCGGTCGGTGTCAGTCAGTGCAATATGGTGGTATCTGCTAAAAAAAAATTTTCCATGCACACTGTATAGTGTTGCGTTACCATTGCCCAAAGATAAAAAAATTCCTACTTTTATTTCGAATCATCAGATTTTAGTGCATAATATTGCTGAAATAATGCCAACAGAAAACTCAGAGTCAATTTAAATATTTATTTGTATTGAGAAAATTATAAGAATTTCGAAGAGAAAAGAGCCGAGATAATGTCTGTCTGTCCTGGAAATCAGCTGATCAGCAATAAATCTTTAGTGCATAATATTGCTGAAATAATGCCAACAGAAAACTCAGAGTCAATTTAAATATTTATTTGTATTGAGCAAATTACAAGAATTTCGAAGAGAAAAGAGCCGAAATAATGTCTGTCTGTCCTGGAAATCAGCTGATCAGCAATAAATCGACATCTCCGTGACCTTCAAGGAGATTTTGACATTAGGTTTTACCCGCTTTTATCACAAATCATTATAAAGAAATTGTCACACCCGGTGAACTCCTGAAACCCACATCCTACCTGAGAGTTTGGTAAGATATTCCATTCATTCGTTACCGTTCCCCGTGGAGTAGAATTTCATCCATCAGCTTTCACTGTTGTCGTGCCAAACACAAAAATTGACAAATTATACGGACTGCCACGATAAGCGTTCCGTACTGCACATGTCCGATAAAATCCCTCCAGTCGTTACACAATGTTGATTCCACAAAACCTGTTCGGTGGCCTACATTATCGTTCAATCGCTGATCATAAAGGCTGCGTTCATTCTCACCAGAACTGTAGGCCTATACACTTCGAAATCTGTGAAAGAATATCAATTTTCACGTTTCCTGTCGGATATCACACAAATTGATGCGTCCGCTGGAACACAGCACACTCCCTCGATTTCAGTCTACGTGTGACATGCAGGCGATGCATGATGCAGATCACATTATTCATCTCAGCGGATACCGAAATGGAACAAAGTTCCGTTATACACTGCAACAGAGAATGTTCTCCCGCTCAGAAAACACAAAATGGCTACTGAACACCAAAATTTCCCCGGATAATAAAGTCGTTCAAACCACAGCGCCATCTATTCGCTTTGGTGCAAGGGAGACAACTCGGACTAGACCAATTCGAAGATCATGTCCGCTATATTTAGCCTGAATGGGTATAGGGGTGATCGGGTTTTTTTATGGCTTTTACTATGAGCTATGAGGTTGATCATGTAGAATACGATGGAAAAAAATTTGAAAGTACCGCGTAGGCTTGTATATAGATCCATATAGATCCATATAGACCCATATACACTCATATACTGGGATATTGGTATGTATCAATCCATACGGGGTGGACATGTTGGAGCACTAGTGGCCCGATGGGGTAGAGTGAGGTCTTATTTTAAAGCTCTCGAGGAAATAAATAAATAAATAAATAAATAAATAATAAAAAAATCAAAAAATCGGCGAGTAGTAGACGAAGGGAAAATTGGAAAGTATTGACCATGCCCCAGAATACTTCATAGGCATATCACGGCCTTAAGGCCTATGTAAGATGTAATCTACATCACAGTTTAGTAGTATAAAAAGCGCAATTCACCTTGTCCCTTCCAAAGAAATAAAATCGGCTCTATTTTACAGGAGTATATACGCAGGTGACGTGGGTTGTAACGTCACTTCCGGGTTTTCACTAAACACTACCTCCAAACATACAAGAGTTGCAATGTTCAACCGCCGGGGTGTTTTCCCGCCCCGCCCCGCCCCGGCCGCAGCGCGCGCGCGCGTTCTCCGGAAGTGCGCGTCATTCCCGGTAGTGTGCGCGCGCGCGCGCGGACGCGGGTGAAAAGGTCAAAGGGTGACCTCCAGGTCAGACGGTCCAATGTCCAATGAGACAATGTTGCGGTATCGCTATAGTCAGAGCTTGAGCACAAAAAAAAGGGGGATTCTAGATGAACCTGGGAAAGATGGGCAGTTCCATGTGGACCAATCAGCGGTCGAGAAAAAGAGCCAATCAGCGGTCGAGAAAAAGAACCAATCAGCGATCGAACAATCAGCCAATCGAATTGGGGTATTCACGGTGTGCTTTCGCTGACGTCCGCGCCTACATCTGGGTTCTTGTACACCCGGGTAATGTTTTTCTGGACATGGATGGGTTAGCTTTGGCTCCATTCTAGGTCACTGATTGGCTAATACGGTGTTCAAAGCCACTTTCATGCATTATGCTCATAGAACTTATAGTCATAATCTATACGTGTTGGACGAGTCTCTTCACTCACCGTATACACGTACCTCAATGAAATGCCCGCTCCAAACCTAGACCAAAGACACGTACTTGGTCTGTAGGCTGATTTCATTGGTTCTCTATTTTTTACTATAGTGCTCTTGCCTTCTAAACTTGATGGGTTACATTTTGACTCCATCCTACACCACTGATTTCAGTTTGACTGAATCTCCACATTGGGCATTGATGCATTAGGAATAAAACACACAAGACAGGGTTTTTTGGTGAGATCTCATTTTTTTTTTTTTTTATTCAGTGAACAACAACGTGAGAACAACCACGTGAAAACTCAAGCCCAGAACAAGGGGCTTGTCATTAACTGAAGCCCAGAACAAGGGGCTTGTACATTGAAGCCCAGAACAAGGGGCTTGTACATTGAAGCCCAGAACAAGGGGCTTGTCATTAACTTAAGCCCAGAACGGGGCTTGTACATTGAAATGATGGGCGGCCCAGTCATAGACGAGTACATCGCGGTCCTCGGCCTGGGGTACTCGTCAAACATCTGTACGATAGTAGATAAGGGTCTTCCCCGGCATCGATGGTACAGGTAAAACAAGCAATATTGTCCGCACACGCCACTGGTCAGGCTTTGCAACGTTTGACTGTTCCAACACCACGTCTCTGTGCCTTGATCCATGAAGTCTGTTAAATCGGGATGGAGGGTGGCAGACCGTACGGGTCAAAGTATTCCCCCTGCTCTTCTGTCAAGTACACGGCCACCCAGTGTTCACCGGGTCGATCCATCGGGTCCGTGTTGAGAACGTAAGCAGCCGGATACATTCGGTCTAATGGAAACACATCTCGGGCGAACACCCCTTGAAAGACCCTACGTGTCTCTGGGTCATTCTCCAGCACGGTGGTTATCTGCTCTGTATCCATGTTAGGTGGAGAAGTCACACAGGACGTTGCGCGCCTTGTCCACTTGAATGATGTTGTCAAACTCGGCGTAGCAGATCACATTGACGGTGGTCGGCAGGGCATGTGCAAAGTGGATTTCCAACCGTAAGTTGCCTTGCTTGGCCAGAGCCAGCTGATGGTCGTTCTCTAAGGTGGGGGTCAGATCGAAACAGAACAACGTGTATCCGTTCGCGTAGTCCTCCCGACTGATCATATTCCCTTCGTCCTGGTTGATTTGACCGGTGGCTGTAAACAGGCTCTGATAGGCTCGAATGAAATTCCTCCGCCCAAAGTTCGGGGTTAAGGCCGTGGCTGGCACCTGTTGTCCATCCACATGCAGGGCCACAAAATTGATGCCGAAATGTTTAAAGTCAAACGGATTCTCTGGGTAGGCTCCGCTGAAACTGGTATTTTCCACACAGGCCAGGATCAATCGCTTGGGTAGTTCCCCCAGGAACAGGTTTTCTTTGTTGGCGCCCATATTTCCAGCAGGTACAGAGAACACTTTGGTTTGCACACGTCGGATAGGGTACTGGGCTGGTTTTGTTTCCAAGGCTTTCATGTGTCCCAGTTGAACGGCTGGATTCGGTTTCACTTTTCGGACATACAGGACTGCGTCTTGGATGACAATCTTATAGTCAGCTGCATGCCCGTCTACGTTAGTGGCCATCAAGGCGAAGGTCGGAGGCGCCCGTATCAGTCGGATTTTGATGGGGATCTTGTTCAAGAGGTACCGGTCTTGCATGAACATGTCTGCATGCAGTCGACCTATCATATCCACCGAGGCACTGTTCGCAGTGAAAGCCTTCCGTTTGTCATATCCCCCATTGTCCACCGTGTCCATGTGCTCGGCCGTGTCCCTGTAGAATAAAGCGGTTGTCAGCTGAGATTTTTTAGCCTCTCGGCCATACGACAACAGTGTCTCGATGTAGGCTCGATAGGGGTACGTGTTGGTGGAATCACTGATGAGTTTGTCGCTGAGAAAAATATCCACCTGCTGAAACATCGAGTGCAGCCAGAGATTCGTCGGGCCCACCGTTGCTTGGTCAGCGAGTCTCGTGCCAGCTCCATTGACCACCTTGGCTTTCACATACAAGTAGGTATGGGCTAAATCCACATAAGCCGTATCCGCATTACTGATGGTGAACTCGATGGGCCCGGTTTCGTTGATGCTGGAGAGCGGGAGATGCTCCACCCATAATCCTTGTTCGACACTGGTTTGTGTGGGCGGCACGGTCCACAAATCAAATTCACTGTTGGTGGAGGGCAGGACTCGGCGTGGATTAAGGCCATGTTTTAAGAAAAGATATCCCGGGTCTTCTTGGATGTGCGTCGTCGCTGGGTCGGTCGTCGACTGGTGCGTGGTCTCCGTGGGGCAGCTCTTTTATTCCCTACGGTGCGTTGTGCTTTGGCCACCAAGACGCCTCCCGCTTCTTTGGCCCGTCGTTTCAAGGCTTGTCGGGGTGCCGTACCCCCCGAGACATCACCGGCCACTTGCAGTCCACTGCGTACCGCTTGTTTGCCCATTGCTTTCACCCCACGCGTCACCAAGGGCAGGAACGTTTTCACAATGCTGCCGAGTATGTTCCCCAGTCCATGTCCTCGTTGCATGCGTGCACCGCTAAAGACCGGAAAGCCACCCCCGGCCTGTTGGGCATAATAGTCGGCATAGCTGCGTGCATCGCACTCGTAAGGTACTTTCATTATGCAAAGTGGGGAGCACGTGCTTGTCGAAAATGAGATGTCAGCACCACTTTTCCTCGTTCGAATGCCACCGCTCGTCCCGTGTCATCTCTTATATCCACCGTGATCGTGTTGATATCGGTATGTCGTACGGGCAGGTACATGATATGGTTGAAACTGTGGGTGACTTGATCGCCATACGTCTTTTTAATGGGGACCACCCGTAACAGAGGTGTGTTGATATCGCCCACGATGTGGTTGTCCACCACGTTCGAGTAGACGTAGAGTCCGTACATACCCGACTTCATATCCATCGGCATCTCGCCATGGTGTTGGGTGGGACCAGCGAACGTCTGTAGATCGAAACCCAGCATTTGCTGTAGTGAAGGACTGAGTTTCACATTCACGGTATCGGTGAGGGTAAGCTGTGCCTTGTCGTTGTGTACGTTGACATCGAAGAACACGTTTCTCTTGAAGCGCAAGGCTATCAGGCGTGCTGCACTATCCGTCACCCCCCGTAGCGCCTTATCATGCATCATTCTTGACAGCCCACCCATGAACTCTTTGGGGGTATCGTATTGGCCTTCGGGCAGGGTGAGTCGGGTGTTTTTGCCTTCGTAGGTCACCTCGTACCACACTTCATTGGCTCGCACGTTGTACCACGAGTAAGGGTATTGGACATCCACGAGGGCACATTCCCAGCGTCCAGGTAAATGTAACGGTTGCGGTAACTGGGTGACGTACTTGGCCACGGTGTTGTCAGGAAACACATCCAGCGAACTGTTACTGGGTAGGGTCAGGTAAAACATGGCGACTGAGCTGCCCTGCTGCTGCTGTTGGTTTTAATAGGTCTTCCAGGCCTTGGGCGGTTGTGTGCGGCGTCGTGTTCGTCGCGGTGACTTGCTACGTGTCACGGCTCTGGAGATGTGGGGTGTCTTGATCAAGGGTGTTTTTTTATAGGCGCGAAAAGAAAGTGCCCGTTGTGGTGGTGTTTTGGGGGATGACTCCGGTTCCCATTCGGCTTCCCAAGAAGGTAGTGGGCCACTCGGTGATTGCTGGGTTTGCTGCATAAAGGCCCAGCGGTGGGGGTTCCCCACCAATTTCTGTGGTACATGCATGTCTTTCAAGCCTTGAGCGAAGACCTCCCATCCTCGAGGATCGGTGTGCGATCTGCGTTGACGCATCAGATCATTCACTAAATCCGTCATGTGGGTGCCGGGGACCACCTGATTCTGTACCAGGAGTTCGCCTTTATCATTCCAAGTCATATTAGGATTCTGTTTCATCCGTTGTAATACCAGGCCAGCTTGTTTCTTGAACGAGGCAGGTACACTCTTCAGCACTTCGTCTTCCACCCACTGTGGGGCTGTGGAGGCTACCTCACCCGGCTGTTGGAGCGGTGCTGAGGTCAGCGGTCTGTCACGTGGTGGTGGTGGTGGTGGTGGTGGTGGTGCTGTTGCTGGGGTAGACAGGGGTTTGTATTGGTCCATGAACGTCATGTACCGTTGAAGCGTCTCATTGTACCGTTGTACTTTCTCACTGTCGCTTAACCCCGGTCTCTGTAAGATCTGTTGCATCTCTCCATCGAGGCTGTTTATGGTCTTCACCGTAGGTGGGACAGGGTAGGGTGATTGGAGGTTTTGCGGGAACCGTGGTTCGACGAGGACCATTTTTTTCGTGTGGTTCATTGTCGGCCGAAGAGTCCACCCAATACTGGACCCAACACGGAAGCGGCCAACGGTGCTAAGATGGCCCCGAGAAAGCCGCCTTTCTGTAACACCTTTTCTTTTGTGTTTGAGGGACCCGCTTGTGGACTAGGGTTCGGAGACCTGTCTTATGCTTGGCCAACTTGGCCTTCTGAGCCGGAGTCAGTGGTACGTTGCCTTTTAGCAGGTTGTACCCGATCTCGCACAGACAGCGTACAAGGTCAGGGTCCGCACCGCGTACAATGGTTCGGACTAACTGGGGTGGGGCCGTCTTCAATACACGGAGCGTGGGAGCGTGCTTCCGTACTCGCGCAGACATCCTGTACAACTAATGCTAGAACCCACAACGCTGCCCTTTTTATCCACCTCACAGACAAAGTCAACCCTGCTGTGGTATTCATTCTTTTTATTATTCCCATCATCAAACACACACAAACCCCAGCTGGAGGCGCCACTGTGGGTGTGTTTACATTATTTTTGCATGTACACGTGGTGGGTGTCTCCGGGAAAGATGTCGGTCCGTAGTCGAAGGTGGTCGGGGGTGGCTTGCTTGAGGTCGAAGAGCATATACCCGTGCTGAGGGTTGTGGCATCTTTGAAGGCTTCCAACGCAAACGGTGTGCGGCCGGGATACATCTGTCTCGCCAGGTGCAGCAGTTGAGTGGTATCTCTCGGGTTTTTGAAGACCACCAGGTAGTGGGCATTTAAGCTGATATTCCGATGTTCTTTGTTTTTACTGAACAGATTCTGCACAATGTAGATGATACTGAGCCGTCGATGATGGCTGCCTTTTGTAAAGAGTTGGGTCACCCGTGCATCCGTCTCCGCCATGAGATCATCCAGAACCACCAAGGTGTCGGGTTCCAAATCGGCCAGGTTGTGTAGGCCTTCCACGAACGTGATGTGGGGCATTGCTGCATACGCTTCCTGCCATTCTCCGTAACACCACACGACTCGGGCAATGGGTGGAGTGATCATGCTGTCGGCGTGTTGAAGGAGCTTCCTGACGAAGTGCGTTTTGCGGAGCCCGTCGGTCCTGCGATGACGCAGGTGAAGGGATGCTGCCACCCAGGGTCCATGGTTTGAGGTGTATCCGTTGTCGTGGTAACCTGCTCTTGTAAATTTCGTACGAGTGAACTGGAGTGGTGGTGGGTACAACGTCGGTCGTCGTTGTCTGTTCACGTTCAGAGATGGTGCTGGGGGTGGGTACAACCTGGGTGGTCGGTTCACTGTGAGGGATGAAATCCGGTGGGTCTTGAGACGTAGTAGGTGTACTTGGTGTAAGTGTAGAGCTCGACGTGGCTTGTACGCGGGGTGTGGTGGTGGTGGTGGTGGTGGTGACTGGGCTCGATACGACTGGTACTCTCTGTAGACCCGTTTCACTGATGGCTGGTGTTCTCAGTTGGTTAAGTAACGTACTGACATAGGCTACGTCGTAAAACACACCTCCGTACAACACACTCAGCAGGGTTAGCAATAGCACCCCAAAGACCACTTGCGCTTTGCGCGTTTTGCGAGACGCTGTCTTCAGAGGCAGCTGCTGTTGGTCCACAGCACTGTGGTCGGATGTGGAATGAAGGAGGACGGCAGTGGTGTCTCGTTTTATAGTCGTTTCACCTGGTTGGCCGCGACCCAGGAATTGAAGGAACTGGGCCAGCCTTGCCATTTCACGAAATGAAACAGTTTGCCACGTCGACGTTCCGTTTTCAAAATCTGCTCCACCGTGTAGTAGTCTTGCTGTGTTTTTACAGCAGGCTGTAATTCCGTGTCGTAAAACGTCCCCAGCAACGTTTCCCCTTGGAGATCTTCCAGTTCATAGACTCGCCGCTGTCGGGGTAGGCGCCGTTTAATCAGGAAGCGCTCATCGCTCCAGTTGGGCAAGTAACTTTTCTCGAACTTGCCCTTGACTTTACTGATCCGTACAGGGTCCCCGACCTTGTACACCGCCTTCGTCGTTTGCTGCGATGGCCTGGGGTACAAGACACGCCGGACTTGGGCTTCATTGCGTTGGGTCACGGTAATGGGGGCTCTCTCTATACTTCGATGATAGGCTCGATTGTAACCCTTCACCAGTTTCGGGAGAACATCGATGTACCG
>JAVTVY010010014.1:0-43214 GCA_036873755.1 Hanleya hanleyi
ATAACTTCATAACTTTCTATAACTGTCAGGGCTCGGCCGGATCTGAGAAGCGTGAAGACGTATTTGACTATTTGCTGGACAAACAATATTCTATCTACAGCCTTCAAGAGGTACATTGGACGGAACATGACTTGACAAAATTAATACTGTTTATCCTTTAAAGATAAACCATTTTATTCTGTATTGCCCGCCCAGTTGGAGTTGTGAGATTTACTGGTAAGAGTAGCCTCCCTTGGTGTGATAGACTGCGCAGTTGTCATGTTGTCGCCACATGATTGAATTGCATAGGCAATTGTTCCTGTTGGGGGGTCCTTGAATTGTTCGGCCTCTCGCGTCGGGGTTTTTGTGGAACACACACACGATTAATTTCGTCTTCACATTTCCCTCCCGCCCACCCTTGACTTAGAAAATTAATTAGCTTCAAAGTTTTGGCTGAGAGTATTGTCTATTGCAGTTAAAATGCACGCATAATGTGAGCCCAGCTGTCGTGGGTATCCTATATTGTGCAGAACAACAGCGGTGATGAAATATTCTGGTTTACGTATCTATCATATTTGTAGAATCGGTGTATGTCCTGGCTCAAGAGAATAGATGCTGCTGTTTTTCTCTTCTTATATTTTGTAGGTACGAAGAGCAAGTGCTGGAACTAGGAAGGAATCTCCTGAGTTAAAGATTTCGTCGAAACAGTTTGCAGTTGCCAAATTTATTGTACGCTTTCGCGATTGACATGGTTCAACGAATACATTTGTAACATTGAACAGTTATGTGTGCACCAATGTCACGGCTTTCTCATCGGTTTCGTCATGTATGTTTTACTGTACGCGGCCGAATTCTGGCGGGCAGATAGGGGTTTCAGTTAGGAAAGTTTGTATATGAGATAGAACTCATTCGGTGGGTGCCACCTCGACGAATTCCCGCGGGGCACCCGGTTATGTGGCTGTCCAATCGATGTGTTTCCCGAGGGACGTGCAGTCTACGTGATGTGTGATCTTCACTCGGTGTGTTTCCCGAGTGGGTGGGTGCCACCTTGACGAATTCCCGCGGGGCATCCGGTTATGTGGCTGTCCATTCGATGTGTTTCCCGAGGGACGTGTTGTCTACCCAGTGTGGGTAGCGGTAAGGGTGTGCTGATCACTCTATGTTGTCACCCCTCCTAGGGTTTAGGAGCGTGGGTGCTACGGTATCTAATGAGACAAAATATGTATCATACTGGGGGGTTGCTGATGTGTCATTACATAGCAGACGGTCAGCACTAAAAGTATATATCAGCCCGCTGAGATTTGGTACACTATACCATGTAAGTTAGCCAATAAAGCCGTGGCCGTCTTCATCCAAACCTCTAAATATGCTTTGGTGTGAGTTTGTTTAATTAAGGGCAGTATCACTAGAATAAAGAGGAGTGGGGATGTGATGTATATTTTAACTCTATTTCGAGTAATTCAAGAGGAGTTGCCATTTTGTTAAGGGGGAATTTTGAATATACAGTACCGGTACATAGTCTTGTGAAGTGTGATTATGGTAATTTTTTAGTCGTAGATATAACCATAGTTGAATATAGTGTGTCTCTGGTAAATGTCTATGCTCCAAAAACGAAGGTAGCCCAGATTTTTTAAAGTTAGTGCGTCAATAAATTGATGACAATGATAACCCTTTCTGTATAATTTGTTGTGATTTTAACTTAATACAAGATCCTGTCATAGACTGCTTTAAGTATCTCCACATAAACAATCCAAAAGCACGAGAAGAAGTAATTAATTTGAAAAATGAGTACAATATGTCTGATCCGTGGAGAACATATAGCCCGGGTGTGAGGAGTTATACTTGGAGAAGACGAAATCCTTTCAAACAGAATCGTTTGGACTTCTTTTTAATGTCAGAGGAACTTTTAAATCTTGTGGCAGATGCAGACATTCTATCTGGATATAGAACTGATCATCCCAGAGTATTACTATAATTGAAATGTTAAAAAAATGTCAACGGAAAAGGAAACTGGAAAGGAGATGGTATTGTAAATAAGGCCTGTTTTTTGCCCACAGCCAGCCGACTCATAGGAATGTACATTTCTTCTCTCCATCTGTCAATCACAATGCAATGTACAACTTGTCGTCGGCGGCAACTGTCAATCAACGGAGCGACTGATCGTTCGATTTCAACGTTTGACTAGCCCGTAATGTTCACACGGTATCGTGTCATCGGTAAACAATATTTATTTTACTTTTAATTGGTTTATAATGAAAGCCTAAAATCTTATTTCAGATATACTGAATGCAATATTTTTTGGACAAAAATGAGAAAGATTGAAATCACTTGTCGACGTCTAACATGTTGCCCGCCTGGGATTAGAACTCGGTAAAAGAAAATTTCGAGGCGCTTGTGATCCAACGTGCGTATCCACTATATATACACCACGACATACGAACAACTGCAACAGGCTATTTTGTCACTTTAATCTACTTTCGAAAACTTCAAACGTTATGAATCATAACTTTTCAGTTTTTAGTATGAAGGACTCCTTGGACCAAAAAGATCTTCCAGTAGTGAGGATATAATATTACCACACAACACCAGGTTAAATGGCGTTTTGGTCCAAGGGGTCCTTCTCGTCTAGATACGTGTCTGAAGGACTCGATTTAGACCCTTTTTTAACGAAATAGCACAAGCTGTGGATTTCAGTTTCATGTGATAACTATAATCATAACGCAATCGCACTAAAACTTTCAAATATTGTGACCTTATATTTTCTCTTGCCGTTACATTAAAACACAAGTATTTTTAGGACATTTTATTTTTTCAATTTTAACCGCACCACGTATAGGCCAAAATCCCGCCTTATCGCACCATCACCTTTGAAAATTCTCTTCTGAAAGACCGTGTTTATTGTGAAAAAGTAAAGGAAAGTAATAATAATACAAAACGACAATATACTGCAATACCCTACTTACCAGAGGAAGTGGAGAACATTCCTGCAGAAAAATTAGAACTATGTATTTCGGATCAGTTATTTTCTTAGACTCTTCTATTGAATATTCGAACCACCATAACTTTACCATATGCTGCGCAGAAAAAACGAGAAAAAAATCAAAAAGAAAAAGAACCAGAAAATAAATTAAATATTCTAGAACAATTAGTGGATGAAGGAAACGATAGTATATTGAAGGAGGTTCTGGAGGAATGTAGAAACCAGTTAGGAATTATAAGAGAAGAAAAAAAAAGATGGAGGGAATTCTGACAAGAGCCAGGGTGACAACATGGATTGAGCATAGCGGAAAACCGAGTATTTCTGTGCTTCGGAGAAAAAAAATGGCGTAAATAAAAGTATTTCTAAATTAAAGTTAGATGAAACTATTATCGAAGACCCCCACTTAGTCCAGGTTGAAGTTAAGAATTTTTACATTACCCTGTACGAATCTAGAGATCATATTTTAGATCCTTTTCATGTTAATGATTTTGGTCAGAAATATGATTTTCCGAGGCTTACAGAGGACTTGAGTGATAATATTGAAGGGGAAATCACGTATCCCAGGAGGCATTGGCAGTGCTAAAAAATAAAAGAAGAAAAATAGTGAGAGTCAGGGTTCAGATGGTTTCTCTGCATAATTTTTGAAATTTTTCTGGATAAATATTGAAAAGTTTTGGTTGAGGTCTGTTAACAAAGGATATAGAATAGGAGAATTTTCCATCACTCAAGAATAAGGAATTATTACCATGATCCCGAAATCAGGGAAACCTAGAGAATTTTTGAAGAATTGGAGGCCAATTACTCTTTTGAATTGCTATAAAAGCTAGCATCCATGTGTATTACAGAGAGAATAAAAACGGTATTTGGGGACTTAATCCATGAAGACCAAAAAGGGTGCATGTCTGGTAGGTTCAATGGGGAAAACACTAGGTTGATATATATGATATATTAAGTAAAACTGAAAACGACGATATTCCAGGTATGCTCCTCTCAATCGACTTTGAGAAGTCATTCGATTTGGTGTCCTTGTCCTTTTTGCAGAATGATTTAAAACTGTATAACTTTGGAGATTCTATTCAGAAGTGAGTTGAAACTATATGTATGCAAATGTATTTTCGAGGGTACTGGTATATGGCTATATGACCACTTCATTTGCTTTGGGAAGAGGCTGCCGTCAGGGTGACCCATTATCCGCCTTTTTGTTATGTGTAGAAATATTCGGAATTATGCTTCGTGCTGAAGAGGAGGTAACGGGAATAAGTTTAGATGATACGGAATTTAAGTTAACCCAATATGCGGATGAGACTACTATTATATTAGACGGTTCTACCCGCTCTCTCAGATCCTGCCTAGTCCTATTGGATCAGTTTTCCAGAATATCTGGTTTGAAGATCAATATAGATAAGACCCATACGTTGTGGATAGAGGCAAAGAGAAGTTGTAACGAGGTGATCTGCCCTGAATTTGATTTAAACTGGACAGTATCTGCCACCGTGTTGAGAGTCTTATTCAATACAAATTTGGATATAATGATAGGCGAAAACGTTATACCGAAACTTAGGGAAATATATTGCTGAAAAACTGGAAAAAAAGAAATCTGACCGTTCAAGGGAGAATAGTTGTAGTGAAACAACTTGCAATGTCGACCCTCTCCGAGTTAGGAATATTTGAAAAAAAATTAACACTTTACTTTTCAATTTTATATGGGTTGATGGGCCTGATAGAGTGAAAAGAAATACTACATGGTTCAAGATGACGGTGATGAGGGGGCTACATATGATAAATATCAATATATTTAATCAGGCCTTAAAACTCATGTGGGTAATTGAAATATCGAAAGGTGGTAACACTAAGAGGCTAGTCTTATTTAAAATTAATATGAGGAAGTTTTTTGATGAAATTTTCACATTTGGCACTCAGTATGTAGATCTAGTGTTGCCATACATTAAAAAAAAAAATTTTGGAAGGTGTTAACATACTGGAAGGACTTAGTGCAGTCGGTTAAATTAGATGAACAGAACTTTTATACACTTGCATTGTGGTATAACCTCCGTTTCAAAGTTGGTAGAAGGCCTGTCTATTATCGTCAATGGGTTGATATGGACGGTTTGTATGTCTATGATTTTCTAGATAACAATGGTGAATTTATTGATTATGAAACCTTTTCTTAGGGATACGGAACGCTTGGCCGAAGTCATTAAATTTCGGCAATTGAGAATGGACATGGTCTTTCCTTTTATTCCACCGTGTATATCCTGCATAATTAAGCCTGTTAAGGGGACTAAAGATATGTATAATATGTTAGTATGTATACTTAACCCTATCTGGCCTTGGCTTTTTGATACCTGTCCGGGCCTGGGGGTTTGGGGGCCGAAATGGCCACCCGTAATTAGTTTTTTACCCCTTGAGCTAGGGGTCTGACATTTACCACACCATACCCTTAATGGGGTCAAGCTCTACCAGAAAATGTAAAAAATGCTTTGATGACGTCATTTTCAAAACGGCATTTTTGGTCGATTTTTCGGTCAGATTTTCCGAAATTTTTATTTATGCAATTTCTCCGCAAAAACTGCATGATACATTAGTAAATATTAATGTGATGTGAAATAAAATAGTTTTTGCCCACTTTTCATCGCGGAAAAGCAGAAAATTTGAAGAAATTGTGACGAAAATATCACTTTTCTGGTACCTCACGTGGCCGTCATCTTGAATTTACCCATGATCCTCTGCTCGGGGGGTTATGCAAATAGGCTCAAAATGACCCCAGTATGATAAACTATAATGTCACGGAGATTCAGCTCTCCATATTTTGTCGTCCCCGCCACCCTAGGCCTGGTACAGATAGATAGATAGATAGATATAATTTATTTATCCAGGGTAAAAATACATCCTCAACCTACATATGGCTGATTTCCAAGATGGCCCTGCATTACACACCTCACAGACATATTAACAATAAAACATACATACAAAGTAAGAATATATCGTGGCATATACACCATAAATATCTTGTTATTAAGATATATATTGATTTAGAAAACAGTATAGGGTTGAAATCGAGATTATACGTTCCAAACAGAAATGGGAGATATTTCCGTATTCTAGTGAATGGTGGAAAAAAGCAATCCTTCTCCCAATTAGAGTTACACTGGATGTGAAATTACAATAGTTTCAGTTCCGAATTATACACAGAATCTTAGCTACAAATAATTCCATGTATACAATTAGATTACGTGATACAGAGAAAGAATCCATCGTACATTTTTTCTGGTGATGTTGGGAAACAAGAACGTTTTGGGACAACCTGTTAGATATTCGGGAGGAGGACATAATATTTCGATTTTTGTCGTCAAGTGACCTACAGAATTTAGTGTTTTTATTAGCAAAATTTCATATTTACCGAATGCGATGTCAAGGCAGAAAGTCAAACCTTGGAGTCTGTTTAATGGATTTCGAGTATTATTGTAGAACTGAAAAAAAGATTTTCCTGAGACAAGGTGGACGACAGTGGTATGAACGATGGGGTGTGTGGTGCAGTATTTGCACGGGCCAATTTGAGGTTTGACCAGCTGAGCGCCATTTTGAACCTGCTTTTGAAAAGCACTAATTTAAATTAATTGTGAGCGGGATCTGTCAATTGTATGTGTCTTGTATTCAATGTTTATATTTTGTATAATAGTGTTTTTAGTATATTTGTGAATGTGAATAAAAAAAAATTATTGAAAAAAAAATCTTTTGTTTCTGGCCAAGGATCGTGTCAAAAAAACTGGTGCGATGAGGTGGCTTTTTTATTTGTGTGTGTTTGTGAGGTATTTTTCTAACACAAGGCTATTCTATGGATAACAACTTCTTTATTGCTGTGGAGCTGACGATTCGTTGGAGATACTTCCAACTTTTTCTATCTGCATGGAAGAGACTTTTGACAGTGATATGTGTTAAATCATAGTGTCATGTCCCCAAACCTGGAACATGTTCCAGCACTAATTCAACAGAGAAACAGCATCTCCCAACACCCAACATCACATTTCAGACACATTCAAGGCTTGTTACTCTTGTCATGGTAAAGGGAGATTTTCTGAAAATTTTGTAACAACTTTTCATTCGCTGGCAGCGCTAAGTCATACCCGTCTAGCATTGAGCATAGAATAATATGCCTTTCACAACCGGAAACTACTTTTCATATGGTTTATTGTTCCTAATATAGAAGTATCAACACGATCGTGTCGCCCCACACTTTTACACAGTTCACGCGGTGCAGAGGATCGACGTGGCAATGCGCTTGCACAGCTCCTTTTTCAGAAATGTTCACATATTTTTATGACGATGTTTATCAGAAGTTTGCCATATTTTGCCATACACACAGATAAACTTACTTCAAAACTGTTAGCTTGTCAAAGAAAATTTGGCCGTGTGCTTATAGGTTAAGGATACAAGATAGGCCCCCTAAACATGTGTCTGAATTCAATTCTCATTCTCATGCTGGGGCCAATTTCAGAGTGTATTTCTAAACCATTCGCAGAGCCCGGTCACATGTTGCCAGATGTATACCGGACTCCGCGCATTTTTAATTGTTACGGAGCTCAGCCAACCATAAGCACTCGTGGCGTTACCCCGCAACAGTCGTCATTTCATTCCCACGCAAGTATGGAAATTGACAATTTGAATCGGTGCACGAGAAATGAACATCGAGGAGCATAAATGAAGCGAAAATATTTTTGATCTCGGCGTAGGTTATGTCAGATATCAACTTCGGCTCGTCTATCAACATCTAGATCGGTTATCAACATCTAGTAAATTTAAACAACTTCGGGAAAAACGATTACCGTCAACTGTATACCAAGGTAAACATACACATGCAAGTATTCTCCTTTGACACAAGCTTTCACACTCTGCCAACTTGAGACGGGGGTTAACTTCTCCAGAATTCTACATGAATGCAGATAGCAGATATATACATCATCCAACATTTTCATGATATATAGGCCTACAAGGAGCATGGCACGATACAAGTTTCATGGAAGATATACGGTTTGTAAGTTTTAATACAGATGTATGTATGGGAAGTTCAAGCGATCAGTAATTGATCACTTTTACGAAAGAACTTGTCATAATAGCTCCCCATCAGCACATTTTGTCATTTGGTTAAATAGAAACCAGGGGCCGAAGCAATCCAAGTTTGCTATATTGTATACGAATGCTAGTGCACATCTGCTACCTACAGAGTGACTTGTAAGATTCAGAAACCAGTGAATCCTAGCAACAAAAGCAACCGAGATATATATGGTCTAGTCCTAATAACCCTAGATATATATGGTCCAGTCCTGATTAACCGAGATATATATGGTCCAGTCATGATTAACCAAGAAATATATGGTCCAGTCATGATTAACCCAGATATGAATGGTCCAGTCATGATTAACCCAGATATATATGGTCCAGTCCTGATTAACTGAGATATATATGGTCCAGTCATGATTAACGGAGATATATTTGGTCCAGTCATGATTAATTGAGATATGAATGGTCCAGTCATGATTAACCCAGATATATATGGTCCAGTCCTGATTAACGGAGATATATATGGTCCAGTCCAAATAAACCGAGATATTTATGGTCCAGTCATAATTAACTGAGATATATATGGTCCAGTCACGATTAACTGAGATATATATGGTCCAGTCATGATTAACCCAGATATGAATGGTCCAGTCATGATTAACCCAGATATATATGGTCCAGTCCTGATTAACCGAGATATATATGGTCCAGTCATGATTAACCAAGAAATATATGGTCCAGTCATGATTAACCCAGATATGAATGGTCCAGTCATGATTAACCCAGATATATATGGTCCAGTCCTGATTAACTGAGATATATATGGTCCAGTCATGATTAACGGAGATATATTTGGTCCAGTCATGATTAATTGAGATATGAATGGTCCAGTCATGATTAACCCAGATATATATGGTCCAGTCCTGATTAACGGAGATATATATGGTCCAGTCCAAATAAACCGAGATATTTATGGTCCAGTCATAATTAACTGAGATATATATGGTCCAGTCACGATTAACTGAGATATATATGGTCCAGTCATGATTAACCCAGATATGAATGGTCCAGTCATGATTAACCCAGATATATATGGTCCAGTCCTGATTAACGGAAATATATATGGTTCAGTCCTAATTAACCGAGATATATATGGCCCGGTCCTGTTTGGTCTAAAGATATATGGTCCAGTCCTGATTAACCGATATACAAGGTCCAGTCCTGATTACTCCAGATATATATGGTCCAGTCATGATTATTCGAGATATATATGGTCCAGTCATGCCGGATTATTCGAGATATATATGGTCCAGTCATGATTAACCGAGTTATAGATATATATGGTCCAGTCATGATAAACAGAGATATGGTCCAGTCATGATTAACCGAGATATATATGGTCCAGTCATGAATACCATGATATATATATACGGTTCAGTCATAATCGACCGAGATATATATGGTCCAGTTTCGATTAACCGAGATATATATGGTTGTCATGATTAACCGACATCAAATGGTCAATTCTCGATTAACCGGGATATATATGATCCAGTCCCGATTAACCGATATATATATATGGTCAGGTCATGATTAATCGAGATATATATGGTCAATCATGATTACTGAGATATAGATGGTCCAGTCATGATAATAGCACAAATGGACCAACGCAAAGATTGCGATATGGTCCCAATAAGTTTGGGGAAACGACACATATATACATAATACGGACGGACAAAGCATATATAACATTGTAGCTTACCTTTCCAGCCAATTCTGGAACGAAGAAGTAAGCTCGGACTATACTTCACGAGATATCCTGGGTATCTCTTTAGCAACTCCACACTGTATGTCAGAACCATGAGAACAGTAGCGTTTCACAGAACATGGCCATCCGAAGTGAAGCGTGAATCTGAATGGCGTGTAACATCCCCTACATCTGTTCATATCTGCTTTATTTCTCTGTCCACGTGCAGGACACGGCTCTCCGTTTACAGGAAGTCTAACGAACTCCTAACCCTATAACCTTGGATAGAAAATCAACGTTGTTCTGCCTGAACTCTAAATTGGACATTTTACAACTAAAATAATGTCAAAACTTCAGTATGCCTTTGTGCTTGTTAAGCTATATATTCCAATGTTGGTTTCATGTCAATGGTTTCATGTCACATTTAAGGAGCGAAATTGCGGAATAACCCAGTATAATAGTGAATGGTCATCTAACCAGTCATACAATTCAAATTTAAAGTAAAGTTGAATTATACAGCAATTGCTACTCTCTGACAGCTTTCATTTTCCCACACTTAGAATTATTTTGCTTCGTTCACATTCGACACGTTTCCGTTATGCCCTAATGATGCGGGGGCTGTGTGTGAAGAGTGCTGGTAGATTACTCTCAATAAAAGCTTCCAAACCATTTGCATATTTAATTCAACATTTAGCTCGAAGTCAGAATCGGGGCAACACTTATATAGAATGAATATTTCTGGTTTGCTGGAAGCACATGTGTTTCATTTGAATCTTACGATCTCTGGTTTTCATTTTCGCCATATAACTGTCAGTCTGTGCAGATCTACCTTAATTGGCATACTTCGGTTAACTGGAAACAGATACACAGAGACTGACCGACTGTAGCATGTACACTCTTATAAAACATTAATAAAACAGATAGCGCATCATGGATCATTTGTGCCATCCCATCAGCTCACAGCTCTTCATATTTGTTGGTTTATAGTCATTATACACCATTTTAATGATGGCAACACGAATTCTTTTTTTACATTATCATACCACATGTTATATTTGTATCCAATTATTTTTTAACATGATACTGTCTTGGTAAAGCAAAAAATACTTGTGCTGGATGGGCCAGTCCCGTGCGAGATTCGAACCCTCGCCCTCAGAATTTGGCGCCAAAGTAGTAAATGCAAGTGATCTAAAACAATCGGTCATCTCAACTTCCTCTCAGAGGGCGCGGGTTCTATTCCCACACGGGTTTGGCCCATCTAGCACAATTATTTGGGCTTCACCAAGAAAGTGTCACATTGAAAATAATTGTATATAAATGTTTCCTTACTTTCAATATGGCATTAGTATATAGGCCCCTACACAGGGTATATCTTCCGAAATACAATTTTTATAGTAAAAAGCAATTGACCTTCCATTGCGACACCATTATATAATACTGCAGAAATTCTTGTTAGTGGTTTTTAAAGTAAACAGTTCACATAAAGAACAAAATGCCATTTTCCGAAACTGAACAAAAGATGTAGGCAAAATATGCTTATTTTCTGTGGAGAGCTACTAGCATGTACAATGTTTAATTATAGGAAGATCAGAGTTCATAACACATCCGGTGAACGGGGAAAACGCCACAGTAGTATAAGAAGCATAAATCTCTTAATATGTGTGGAGATCAGGAGGGTAAATATATGGGTGGTAAATGTGGGTTATGACCTTGGACTTGGAGTTGACCGTGGACCACAGAGTTGACCTGACGACTTGGACTGACAAAGAAGATCAACAGTAGCAGAGCAAGCGCAGTTACGGTGCGTAGGCGTGAAATGCCTACAAACTTCCCCCAGATATGATGTGGCACCAACGTTCCATATTGAGGCCGAGACGCCATAATCCTGTGAACCTGCTGAGGTACAGTGCTGACACTGGGAGTCCACGGAGAGCTTATCGCTGGTGAGGAGAACTGGTCCCCGGTGAAGCCTGAGTGTAGACGAAAAGGAACCTATTTGTTTGGGATCATATTGTAACATCAGCTATTAGACATCATGTTTAAAACGTCACGATGTCTTGCTGTCATCATTGAAAATTGTTGACCGTCTCTCTCTTGAAGGAAACCATCTTGTTGGATTTTAAATTTTCTTTTCATGCATATTTGGAATTGTTGATAACTGTTGTGTGAAAAAAAGGTCTAACGATTATTGAGGCAGAGATTCTTTTGTGGACGACGGCTGAACATCGAATTAGCACTAATGCTGCGGCAATCGAGGACGACGGACAGTATAAATCACAAGAGACCACCCATCTGCACCGGTCGCTATATAGCTGAAATATTGCTGAACGCGACGTTAAACCTTAATTCTCTCTCTCTCTCTCC
This sequence comes from Hanleya hanleyi, assembly GCA_036873755.1. Lineage (NCBI taxonomy): Eukaryota > Metazoa > Mollusca > Polyplacophora > Lepidopleurida > Hanleyidae > Hanleya > Hanleya hanleyi. Next base: position 12,132 of record JAVTVY010010014.1, read on the forward strand.
CAATATGCACCGGCGATTTATGAACAGTATATTCCGCATGCCCAAGTCCAGGAGTCTCGTTTGATGAAACCCCGATGTCCGCCGGTTGTTCTTGGGAAGTCACCCATCAGAGCTTCACCGCGGCAGTCCAGATCGGCTGGTTCTCCTATACCTGACCGTATCTGCGTCAAGAGCTTCAATAAAATCGTGCGATCTCTATGGCCAGTGTATAAGAGTGCATTTTTCACCCATCCAAACACACATCCACACGTCACAGTCACATGGCATTCATACCTCTCATTAAAGGGAACGTAAACTCTGCGGTAAAACACCGCGGGAATTATACAACAATCCCGATAGATTTAAAAAATCGTGACAAATATTTTTTCTCATTTTTTTCCAATGAATGAGACAGACGCAAACATAGAAAATACCGTGATTTGGAATTTCTTGGGGGCGCCGCCATGTTTGTTTTGGGCAGGATTTTTATCCAATGGGAAAGCGTAAAATTCAGTTGTGCCGATAATCTCCTACGTCATCGGACATTCTCTGTGTCGAGATAACATGGCCGAATATGGTCGTTTTCATGCACTCATCCGTTCCCTGACTAACAGAGGCAATGTTATCGATTAGCTTTGATGTAGAATACAGCCTGATTCTAACAGATATTCTACGATGCCGGGCTGCTCTGCATTTGGCTGTCACAATGTACCAGGTAATCCCGACACGTCGCACTGTCATCCTCGTTCATGTTTGTAAGCTACGGTCTCGAATACTGCACCTCTGCAAATTGACGCGTTTTTACCTCCAGAGGCAGAAGAACTAGTGTCCACTGACGTCACGATTCTTCGAACATGGAGGCCTCTATGTTCGTCCAGTGTAACGAAGTTAAGACGTTTAGTACTGCTTTGAAAAAATTGTAAAAAAATATCTGATAAACGATTTGGATTCTATGAGGAAAAAGCTTTAACTGGCCATGCAAGTTTCACCAGAGTTTACGTTCCCTTTAACATACAATTGAGGCTGCTTTGATGTGACTGTTCACTGTGTACTCTCACAGAGCCTCGTTACCGTTGTTAATTTAAGAAATGATGTTTTCATAGGCGTGCTAAATCGTCATTTTACGCACGGTTAGTGTGGGAAAGTTTATAAATTTTAGGGCGCGGGCGATTTTCATAGGCGTGCTAAATCGTTATTTTATGCACGGTTAGTGTGAAAAAGTTTATATTTTAGGGCAAGGGCGAAGTCCGCGCCCTAAAATTTATAAACTTTCCCATTTAGCACGCCTATGAAAACATTATTTCTATTCTATTGCATCGCTCAAATTGATTATCAACAAAGATTACAATGAAAGGTTGAAAACATATTTAAACTTTGACAACCTTTCTCCCCTTTTTTGAAAACAACTCGTCCACTGATGTTGGGACGGTGATCCCGTCTCGGTTGGCATCGTGCCAATGTCAGTGGACGAGTTTATGTGGTCTCTCAAATGGGGAGTGATTTTCTCAGCTGATTCAGCTGTTGGGAAATTACGTGGATATATGCCCATTTGTATCGCTTTGTTAATCAATTTCGACCGATTTCTGGGATATTTCTAGATGGATAAAATTTCTCGCCAGAATTCCTGAAAACGAGCGAGACATCATCACCAGGCCAGCGTTAGTTGACAAGTGGGGCCAACTCGCAGCTGACTGGAGACTCGCAGATACATTTATTTACTCCCTCGACCCGTAATCAACCTCATTAACCGATAAAAAAGTTAACAAGCCCCCCTCCGTGTGCTTTAAGTGTCTTTGCTTGATGAAGCCAGACTGGAATTGAAAGATTATTCGACTTTCAAAGAATACGGGTTAAATAAGCCGAGCTTTGGGAACGTTGTGCAGCGACGACGACCTCCTCCCCAATTCAACCTTTTGTCTATCCATTAATTAGTCGTCTACTTTGCAGCTTGTCAATAATCAGCAGTTACATCTGCAGAAAGTTTCTTTTTTGCATCGTGTAGAACGAACATAACTCCACAAAATGACTACTATTTCTCCGTGATATCGATGGTATAATCACGCTTGTAATTCTCTCCATATAAAACTCCAGTACAGCTGCACTGGAACTCAATTACATAGGGAGACGTTATAATATAGTCGTGTTGTCTAGCACAAAGGCCAGCGGTTTATCATTCGACAATTTCACATGGCATGAGATAAAGCGACACTCCCACGGACCGGCTGTTATTTCTTTATACGGCATCAATTACCTTTGTGCCAGTGAGCATGAATACATTATGACGTCTCTCTATGTAATTGAGGCCCGGTACATGAAACAACTGTACTGAAGCTTTAAATGGAGAGAATTATAGTTATTTCAAGCGTGATATACTATCGACATCACGTAGAAATGGTAGTCATCTTGTAGAGTTCAGTTTTTTTCTACAAGCTGCAAAATAGAAAACTTATGCAGAGTTAACTATTGATTTTTGACAAGCTTCAAAGGAGACGACTAATAAAAATGGACAGACTTTAATTAACCAATTCACAACGGAAACGAGTCCATGTGCTCCACACAAACTTATGTCGCATGAACACTTAGGGAGGTTTCAACACAATTATGCAACATTGTAACGATCGTGAAGTTAGGAGTCTCCCCTAAGGACAATTTAGTTAGAAAGTTTCCTCCTAAGTCAATCTCGAAACACAACACACACACAACTCCCGCTCATACACTCTAGCCCCTTTCTTTACTATGCGCCACGTACACATGCGCACCTCGGAAATTGCAGTTTCTCTACTACTCCCCATTATCACCACGCAACATTTGGACCATGTATGGCCCAAATATATCCCAAAACTCCCACCTCAAATGCCCTTTTTCTACTACACCACGACTGTGCATGCGCAGGATGAAGTTCCAATAAAATCCACGCCAGTTTCTATTTCTGTTTCTGTTCATTATATTCCTCCAATGTCTGGAGAACCATGCGTAGCATGTATTTTTAGCACGACACACGTGTATCAAATATTAACCTGTATCCTAGAAGGCCACTAGAATTACCAGATTTAGTAAAAGTTTGATTGATCTCATTATGATATCCTGCCCAAATTATGTTGAAAACTCAGGCGTGATTTTACCCTTTTGTAGTGACCACCATGGTGTTTATGTATATAGTACTTAAAGAGAGGATAAATAGAAAGACCTGCTTTTCAAGGAATGTTCGATATTATGATCAAACTGATGGTATAGGATTAAAAAACTTGCTTCAGAATTCTAACTGGGAGGAAATATTAACGCAAGATATTAATACAGCAACAAACAATCTAAATAATCTCCTAACACATGCTATGAATACATATGTCCCAACAAAAAATGTTATGATTAGACCAAACGATAAACCTTGGATGACAGCTGAACTACGTCACATGATGAGAAAACGTCAAAAATCACATAAAAAAGCAAAAACCAGCAACAGTCCAGACCATTGGGAAAATTTTAGACAACTTCGAAATGAGACAATTACTAAAATAAGACAAGCAAAATTAGATTATAATAATAAAATTAACGAAAAAATTACGAACTGTTCTGTTGGGACTAAGTTCTGGTGGAAACTGATTAAACAATATATCAAGGAACAGGGGTCTTATAGCTTCCCGTTAATCATACATAATGAACAAATTTACGACGATTTTGGAGATATAGCTAACGCATTTAATGACTATTTTGTACAGCAATCAACACTTATAGACACCAATGCGCAGTTACCGCCCCTAAGTGAATCAAATTCCACATTAGACAACATTATTATCAGCGAAGATCATGTCATGTATATCTTAGACAATCTAGATGTAAATAAAGCAAGTGGTCCGGACAACATAAATAACAAAATATTGAAATTGGCAGCGAATGAACTAACAGAACCATTAACAAAACTTTTTAATAATTCATTAGAAGCAGGTAAATTTCCGAATATCTGGAAATTAGCGCATGTTATACCCACCATAAGAAGGGTAGTAAGAACGACTTGACTAACTACAGGCCTATCTCGCTTACAAGCACGATTAGTAGGGTATGGAAAAATGTGTATCTGCTTACCTATTGGACTACTTACAAACAAATAATTTTATATGCCGGGCCTTAGACGAAGGCAAAGAAATCAGAGCAGTTTTCTGTGACATCACCAAAGCATTTGACCGTGTCTGGCACAAGGGTCTTTTACATAAGCTTGAATCTATAGGAATCAAGGGTGGTTTACTTAAATGGTTTGAAAGCTATCTGCAGAATAGGTCACAAGTCGTTGAAGGTTCAAAGTCAAAATCTATCGTTATACCTGCCGGGGTACCGCAAGCATCCGTTCTCGGCCCTCTACTTTTCTTGATATACATTAACGATATAGTAACTGATCTCAAATGTAATATACGCTTATACGCCGATGATACTTCTCTGTACATCACGGTGGACAACCCAGTAATATCTGGCCAGTTGTTAAATTCTGACTTAGAGAGAATATCTGATTGGGCGAGATCGTGGCTTGTCGAGTTTAGTCCAACTAAAACTAAATCAATGCTATTCTCACGCAAGACTGCACCAATTGATCATCCTCCATTGAAATTTGACGATTCTGTACTTGAGCAAGTGAATCACCATAAACATCTTGGTATAACCTTTGATTCAAGTGGTAGCTGGAAGTTGCATATTGAGGCGATGGAAAAAAAAGTCGGACCCATGATAAAGTGTTTGCGAAGTCTTAAATATAAATTAAGTAGAAAAGTCTGGAAATTTTATATAAATCATTCATTCTACCAATATTTGACTATGCCGATGTCATTTGGGACAATTGTACTCAATATCAATGTAAAATTTTAGAAAACCTACACTTAGATGCCATCAGAACAATCTGTGGTTCACCCCGAGGGGTGAGCCACGATTTATTATATGAAGAAACAGGATTCACCTCATTAGCAGTGCGTAGAAACCGAAACAAATTAAAACTTATGTACAAAATAGTAAATCGCCAAACACCCTCTATGCTTTATAATCTATTGCCCGAACAGGTTCGTGAAAACAATCGGTATCCACTGAGGAACAACCCGGATCTCCGCACATTATACGCTGCAGAGGGAACCTGTATTATCAGTCGTGTATTCCCTCTGGAATTCGTCTGTGGAATAACACTGATATTACTTTACGTTCATCTCCCAATTTACATACTTTCTGTCATAAAACCTTTACCAGGCATGCTGTACCAAAACATTTTTATCATGGTGAACGGAATCTCCCAAGTTATTCATACACAGTTGAGACTAGGCTGCAGTCAGCTGAAAGCCGACATGTATCACCAACATATAGCAGAGAATCCATATTGCTTATGTGGCAATTCTAATGAAACGGCGTATCATTTCTTCTTTGTCTGTACATTACACAATACTCACAGGGCACAATTATTCAATGAAATCGGTCATAATGTAAACATTGATACACTGCTATTTGGTGATTCCTCAAAGAATTTCGAATATAATAGTTTGTGCACGACTATATCAGACGAACCGGTAGATTTAAGATCTAAAGTTTAATATATGAGTTCACTTGTACTATTTTTACAACTCTCGATGATTGCCGAAATGTTTTTATTAATGTTCCTAGAACTGTATGTAGATAGCGCACGCACTATTGTTTTTCTCACCATCTCACTAATATATAATTTACTATATATCATCGACTATAACTGAATCTACATCAAAGAACACTGTATTGATTAAACGACCACCTATTGTATATGTAATCTGTATATAGGGAGAGGGTTTGATATAGGCTCTGCCTGTTACCCAATCCCCATTTCCATTTATATCTTTTCATGGAAATAAAATACTGTTTAAACCAACCTGTATCCTACACCTACTAGCTTAGACAGGCGGTAAGCATCAACCCACCTCAGGGTGGCAAACGGACTCCCAGTCTCATACTCCTTTCATGATGTAGTGAAAAACAGAGTCCTCTGCTGATTGCCTCCAGGGTATGGATAATCTGTGTTTATTCTGAAGGAGTACTGATGTTAATTACACCAGTTGCATCCAGGACCAGCTTTGTGAGATATGCTGGGTTCCTTTCCAGGGGGTTCCAGACATCTTCTCCGAAGTAATATAAGACAGTTTCCTTTAATGTCTCAAGAAAAGGGGCTTTGATTGGCTCAGTGGCTGCACACTGGACAAGAAAATGTGTTCTTGATTCCGGAACTATGTGGCACAGAGGGCATGTTGGCCTGGTTTCATGTTGGTTGAATTTTTTTTCGTTTTTCTTGCAGCATATAGACGCCAAGGAGAAGTTTCGCTTTGATGTTGGCTTTTTTCACTGCGATTGGCTCATACCCAGCACTGGTCCAGCATGCGTGTTTTTTTGGGGGGGGGGGGGGGGCGCTGAAGTCCTCGATGTTCAGATAGTGTAAGGTTTTTTTGCTTTTTGCTTGATTCCTGATTTTGTGGCTACAAACTTCCTGTATCCTATTATTAACTATCTTTTTCCACCTAGTTTCACTGGACTGGGCATGTTTTGAATAAGATCATGCGCAGAGGGGAGATCGTAGGAATAGAGAAGATGTTCCATCTCCACAAACCAGCTTTTTGAGTCTGTATCCTTGACTGCGAGTTGACGTAACGCTAGGTCTCTTTCTACACCTAGTTGTCTCAGTATGTTTCTTAGTAGGGTGAACTGTCGTCGGTGGATCTCAGACTCTATAGGCAAGGCCCCAAGCAGGATATATAAGCCTTCGATAGATGTTCTTTCTGGGAGATGCTGGATTTGTCTTAGTACCTGCTTATGGTGGGTTTCGAGGAGGGCTATGTCGGATTTTTTCATCTTGACGCATTCAAGGCCATAGAGGAGTCTGGGCTGGACATAAGTGCTCCACATTTTAAGAGAGACTGTTGGATTCACTCCATTTAGCCCATGCAGTCCTGATCCCATAAGTGCATATGCAGTTCTTCTTGCGAGTTGAAATTTGTTGCTAATGTTTTTCGTGGTACATTTAGTTGGATTTGGTCCTCTGGTGATTCCCACATGTTCATATTCGATTGCTTTGTCCAATCTTTTTGCCATTCATCTCCATGTCCAGTTCTGGTCTGTGTTTATTTGACTGATTAGTGGCTCCGCTGATACAGTACCTCTCCATGTTTGCAAAGGTTTCCTGTAGATTAGGGAGACACTGGAGATCTAAGGTGGTGTTGGAGAGGAAGGCCAGGTCATCAGCCCGGGCAGAAAACTCCACGTGGATGCCAAATCCAGTAAGGGGTTGAGAAATACCTTATATGCTTTTGGGGACCACACACCACCCTGTCGTACACCTTGGCTTTCAGTAAATGAAGTTGGCATAATTCCTCCCCATTTCACCTGTGATGAGAGTTCAGTGTACCAGCTATTCAGAAAAGACCATTTCCGGTGATCAACTCCAGTGGTGTGTAAATTGCACAGGAGCGAGTCATGCCAGACGACATCGAAGGCTTTAGAGGCGTCGATGACGGCAGTGTATAGTGGTATTTTATTGTCTGTCGATTCTGTGATGGCTTCCGTCAGGAGGGCCGCATTGAGTGAGGACGTCTTCTTGGTAAAGCCTCGTTGCAGGGGATTCTGTTGTGTAAGGAGGATTTCCTCGCACTGCTGGAGGTGTATATTCTCTGGCACCTTACCTAGTAAACTCGTCACAGTAATTCTTCTGTAGGAATCTGGGTTATTGACTGGTTTCTCATGTTTTTTGTAGATTGGCTTGAACTGCTCTGGGGTCTTCACCAAATCGAAGACGCCATCCAACGGATTGGTTAGAACAGCGACCACCTTGTCTCCTCCATACTTCAAGTGCTCGGCAGCAATGCCAGTAGCATCTACAGCTTTGCCATTTTTCAGACTGGCTATTACTCTTCGGACTTGACTTTCGCCCAATTTTGGATTCTGTAGTTTCATCTTGTGTACACCAGCTCTTTCAATTAGGAGCCTTTGGAGTTGAATTTGGTGTTTGTAGTTCTGGTCAAAGTTTTCTCGATCATCTGGTTGTGCAAGACTGTAGAAGTAATCAGCCCATCCTTGGCATATGTCATTAGGACTGAACAGGTGAAGGTCATCTACAATTCTGATTCTACACTACGAGACCACGGATGGCTCACCTATATTCCCCAAAACATCCACCCCAGGCCTTCAAACCTAGTGCGTGTGCGAAAGATGATTTTACCGGCGAAAGTCATCCAACGACCAACATCCAGTCGTACTCAACAGTGTCAGCCAAATCGATTAAATACCCACACACTTAATTTGCTCCACAATTTTTTTATCACAACTACCCACACAAAACTGACACATTTCTACTATCATCCAACTGCTGATGTGCAGATTGCAATGACTTACAATAAAAGCTACCCCATCCGGACTCGACCCAACGAAAGCTTCAAGATGGTATCCCATGCAGCCTATTTGGACCATGGACGACTCACCTTTACCCCGAAACGCCCACCGACTGCGCATGCCCAGACTGACATGACTTCCGATAAAAACCACCCCAGTCTGACACAACCTCAAGAGAGCTTCTTTTTGACACCCTGCATGGCCAATTTAGAACATGGGTGGCTCACCCAGACCCCAAATCATCCACTCCAGGCTTTCCTGACGAGTGCACATGCCCATCAAGATTTTATCAAAGGAAATCAAACCCACGGCTCTGAGACCCCTTCAGTCATACTCTAATAAGCGTCAGCCAAATCCATGAAATACTCACACTCTACAGCTTACTCCACAAGAAAGACATGCCATGGGTTCATGTACTGTGCATTTGTTCCGGATTTTTGGCGTCACATGTCCAATTCCACGTTTTGCATGCACCCGCGATCCCACAATGCACCTGTGACGTCATGCTGACGTACAGGGGGTTATACCCACTTGCCAGCTGGCCAGTGCTGTTGCATTATCACACCCTGCATACCAAACGGCTGCTCCAACTTCCGCCGGAGGGAAATTACAAATTTGAGAAGCTAAGTAAGTTTGGATTTTTTTGGTAGTTTTCACGTATTTACTACTCGAAAATTTAATGAGAAAATGTTCTCAAGGGGACGTGTTAGCAACTCGTGTGAAATTTTCAACTCGTCCTTGTATTATTTTTTAATTACAATTCATTTTATCTGACATTAAGAGCTATATTGCAACATAACAGTGATTAGATGCTTTAAAAATCATCTATTTGTGTATCATCCGCCAAATAAGTTATAGATATATGAAGAGTAGTTCCTTAACAGCAGGGTGATAGCTTGTAGTTTCAAATAGTTCAATCTACTTCGGTCAATGTTAGTTTTTCTACCTCATGCATGTTCGTATTTGGTACAAATACCGCCGGAGGAGTATGTCTCGAAGATATGATTACCGCCGGAGGATCTAATCTCTAATTGCGTTTGTGTATGTACACGATCAGGCCACTTTACTATATGTTAACCATGCAGACATAGCCATGATCATCACTAATTTTATCCTCGACATTTACGCTCCATCGTGCCAACTCGTGTATTGGCCTTAGTGTTCTCGTCAGCATTGTAATTTTCCGGTCTGTATGGCGAATCATTCTCCCCTGTGTCAGAGTTTGTAACCCCCTAAACTGTCGGTGAAACAGCGATATTTCTGACAGTATGTGGTATACAATCTGATGCCGTGAGAATGTTGCGAATGTGTATCCGTCAGATACAGTCTAGGTATCGGATAACCCTCAAACATTTTTGAGAGCATTTATTTTAGAGCACCGTTAAGCGTTTCTGAACAAGAAGTACCGTAATAGATAACAATTTATGAGTTTATTGAGTTGTTTAAACTACACGATTTATGGAAAAATTAGGTAATAAAGATAGGTGGCAACTCACTACGTTAGCGTTACACTATGATGGAGATCAAAGCAGTGATGCGAACAATGTGACGAGACAATAATAACATAATGACTGAAAATAAATCCTAAATGGAAAAGAAATGTGCATGTGCAAGAAACCCGGACGCGGGCGTGGTGTACACACGCACGTACGGCTCTCCAGCCGGTCCAAATTTAGCATTGTTCGAGATGGGAGGTCCGATTATAAACTGCTATATCTGAATAAATATAGGTTCCCCCAAACGTATTTACCCCTACAAAGTTTCTACAATATATCACCTTCCCTATGCTACAAATTAATGTAATTTATGATTTTATTTGGCGGATCTAAATTCGATTTAAACGAAGTAGTAGAGTGAATCCCTTCTCCATGTTAAACGAATGGGAGAATGCCTTGACCGACAGCATAGGTCTACAAAAGACGATTGATTTCACCCTCTTGCATTACCAATGAAACACTTATTTACCCCTCACCAGAAAGATAAATGTTTACCTGAAAAATTCATGTAATTATATTTGTGAAAAAAATATGAGAAATTACGTCAAAACACTTTCGAAAGAGAGCGAAATTCAGCTTTTTGGCGGAGTCACGGTCAGCTGAACACCTACGGTTGTGTCTGATTGGACGAAAGTTAATATGCTGGGTAGCGGCCTGAGGTCAACATATGGTCAGCGTATAGCGTGTGCGAGTTTAGTCTCATTGATATATGACTGGCTTTCTTTGGTAGGCTAATATGTTTAGAACTGATCCAGGCGATGATAGGGCCCAACTATTGTGATTCAAGCGAGATTTAGACCTCAGACCATAAATGACGAGGAATTGTGTGTTTAACTCCGTGGATTTAGTTTAAAGACGTTGATGCGCACAGCGTCGCGCATGTATTTATAGCGCGAATGCCCAATGACGTTGCATTAAGTAGTCTCCCTTCGATCACGCTGCTAACAGCACACGCCATAGCAACGTCAAATGATTTCCGGCCACTTTTAGAGAAAATCTGCGTCGAACGATGTTAGAAGTCAAACGAGTTCGGTGACTCTATTATTGGATGGGAATAATTAGCTATAGGCTTTAACAGTTCGACAATTCCATGAGCAAATTATCATTGAATTCAGATGGAAATGATCCAGTCTGAAAGACAAAGACCACCTGAACATGAGCAACGCCCATTGATATTCGGTGGTGTGTGACAATTTTTGGAGCAAAATCGTACAATTTAAATTTCATCATTTTGTTTTTACAAATTAGACAAAAACGCCCCATAGGTGGCGTCATGAGCTTGAAAGTGAGTTCGATGACTTAGTAATTTTTTTCTCGAAATGAGTTTGTATATTTCCAAGGTACATCCGTGCAAAATTTGGTGAGTTTCTGACGATGATTTTTTAGGGTGAGGAACGTCCTTTTATTGGGCCTAAAGATTGTGGTTCAAGCCAGATTTAGATTTCAGACCATACACTGCGAAAAAAATTGTGTTGAAGCTATTTTAGCACCAAAATTGTGTTGAAAATAACACAAATTGTGCAAGAATCAACACTAATTTGTATTGAACTCAACACAATTTTGTATTGATATATTAAGTTAACACAAATCTATGTTGATTTCAATACAAAACATTTTGTGTTGAAGCCATTTTAGCACAAAATTGTGTTAAAACAACACAATATTTTTCGCAGTGTAAATGTTGTGTTTAACTCAGTGGATTTCGCTTTAAAATAGTATCTCTTTCATTTGTTAGATGGATTCAATATTGAGTGAGGACGGTACATTCATTTACCTCGGCCAAGAAGAGACAGTGGTACTCCGGCGGTAATTGTATCATATTATTATTGACTCCGGCGGTAGTCAGACCTCACTCTGTCACTCCGCCGTATGTTGTATCAGCACTTCCACACAGGTCATATTCATGCGTCTTAAAATCATCGAAATTCTTCCTCTTCACATATAAATATCATCTTGCCATTAAAAGGCAACCTCGTTTTACATAACGATCGTAGGTATATTCTTGATTAATTAGATAAAATGCATATTTGATGTAGTTTTTCTAAGGAAGGTTTCTAGATTCGGCTTCTAATGGATGTAATTGTCTATTTAGAATTATCCCATTCTCAAAAACACGTCAGCTAGTTAAATAAACGTACCATCTAACGATTGAGACATAGGGTATGGTTCTGACATATCAACGTAAAAACCAACAAGTTGTCCTACCATTTTTCAAGCCCTTCCCTCCGGCGGAGACGTTCACCCTCCGGCGGAAGTTGGAGCAGCCGTTTGGTATGCAGGGTGTGATTATGCTGGACATAGCGTCCGGGACCAGAAACTAGAATGGCGAGAGCTCCGGACATGCAATGAAATCTCGTGTAAAACACGAACAGAGCATTTCCCCGAATACATGTAAAAACATGTTTTTGAATTTTGTTCTCATACAAACACACGAAGTTCCACATTCCCTGCGCTGTATACATATTGTATGCTTGGTATGTTGTATGGGACATGTCATTGGTCTTGAAACTTATTCCTCGATGTGGGATAGATGATCCAAACATCAAAATTTTTTCGTATCCACATCTCAGCTTTGGTCATGTCTTAGAGAAGGGGAAATACAGCGCACACATGTGCAAAAGACTATCAAAATTCAGTTTATGCATCGCATATCCTTAGAGAAAGATTCAAGACCAATGGCACATCTCATACATAGAAGAACAAAAATATTAAGCATACAATACACTATGTTGGGAATGTGGAATTTGGTTTGTTAATATTTGAAAGAAACCTGCTTAAACCAATAGCTGACACTGCTGGTTCAACTTGTTCATGTTACTAGTCATAGAAATTTAAATGTGATACCAATATGTTATATTGGATAGAGAAGTGGCAGTGATTTTGTTGACAAGTAGTCTAGCATAAAGAGCATTATGCGATACAGCAAACTACCCCGAACAGGCATACAACATTTAGTTTTTCAGGGTTACAGTATACATAATTCAATTTGACCAAATGCTAGGGATTCAAGCTCACTTTAATCCTTCAATTTTCTATACAATCCCTCCATACTGATAGCAACATATTTTCTCTGTTTGTTGTTACATGTAAAGTAGAGGCCAATGCAGCCTAGATTTATGCCTATATATTTAGTTGCCAATACTACCCATTGCTACATATGTATGCCAGAAACACCATTGTCCTTCCAATCATTTGTCCGTCTTACAATCTGTTTGTTCTGCAAGATCTCCACAATAAAATTCATGAAAAACCAACAAAATTGTTTAACATACATCTAACTTTATCTATGTTCATGTCTATAGTGCCGCCTAATAATGAAAAAATGCCACAAGTACACAATGTGGCAATATCTGCAGATATATGGCATGTAGCCCATTGATTTTAACCCATAACAATTCAATGGTTTTGAAAATATTGGAATTAGGTCAGAGAATTTCAGTTATTTCTTTTATATAATTGGCCATTTGGCTCGCAACTTGCAAGGGATACGAATTATCATGTTGGCAAGGCTAAGTTGTTGCTTAGCAACCTCGTTAGAATACATCAATTACTTTTCTCTGATTCAAAGAAGTCAATTTCCATTTTGCAAAACAAATCTTATTTTGAGCTGCAAATAGCACGCCTTTATGATTTACGCCAACACCACCAAAACCTTTTCAGTCTTTTGCCTATCCTGCAAAATACCCAAATGTCATGCAAATCAAATAAGTTTTGAAGACATCATGTAACGTAGGTTACCTAACAAGGGCGTCGCTACCCATGGTGCGAACGCACCCCCCTTTTTGCCCGTAGATTGGAAATACGAAAATTATGTAAGATATCAAACCCCAGTTTAGCATTAAAATACGTTAAAATGCAGGAAATCAAGCGTAAAAATTCTAAATTTTCCGGCGGGGGCATGCATATAAAATAAACGAATGTGGATTATGTAATTAGAGTTTAGGAGTGTTAAACAGACCATCATATATTCATGTGGTTTGTGAGCGTACTATTTAAGTTGGGGTTTCAATATGTATATGTACTGACACAAACGTAGTTTGTTGTAGGCCTAGTTTGTATGTTAAACCAGAAAGTCAAATGGAGTCCCGCATAAGGTGTGATATTTTTCAATATCGATGCGTGCTTATGGGAAGCAAAAGTGAGAATAGAACCTGAAATCTACATACATTATTTTCAGATTTATTTCCGGGAAACGCGTAGAAAGTATCACTGACACCCTAGGACCCGGACCTTCCGGGGCATAGGCGGCCCCTGGACCATCGCATGTTGGTCTGACAGGATTCGCTTATTTAAGCTTTGTGTAAATTAGTAATATATGTACTTGTGTTGGTTTCTAATGTTCCATGACGTAAAGGTCATCGTTTTGTATGTATTAAATATAACTAGAAAGTCAAATTGATTCAAGCAGGAGGTGTGGGTTTTTTTCAACATTGATGTGTGCTTATAAATGCGAAACAAACGTGAAAACAGAACCATAAATCTGCATACATTATGTTCAGATTTATATCCGCGAAAGCGTTTAGAACGCATCTCCGGCGATCTAGGACCCCGGAGCTGGACCCTCGCCTGTTGGGCTGTGATACTCAACCCCCTATGAACTTTCAGTAGATCCGCCCTTGGAAATTGAAAACATTCGCACCCCCCTCCCTTTAAATCTTAGTGACGCCCCTGCCTAACTTCATGTCTATAGCGCCAACTATCGCTATGAATAAATGCCACGAAACACAATCATGCGAAATCCATATCCCTAGGGAGATGGCACATGACAGTTCAACAGAAACACTTTAATCATGATAATGGTTATGGAGGTTTTGATGTTAAGTCAGAGAATTGTCATTTTTCATTTACATGGTCACTTGGTTTGTACCGCAAGGGAATTATCATGTGGACAATGCAATATTTATGCTAGATCACCTAGAATAGAACCATTTTTAAAATGCACCGATAGAATTAGTAAATGTTCATTTCACAAAAAAAGTGTATTTTTTAGATTTAGAAAGAACGTGAATTTTGTAGTTAAGCCAGCAACACCAAAACCTTTATAGCACTTTGTCTATCTTTAAGATCATTTTTATCAAATTTCATAGAAATCAAACAAGCCTTTCAGACGAAATCGTGTTACAAAGGTTTACCTATGCGCAGACTACAGCGCCACCTAATGGTGAACAGCAGCTATCAAAGCACAACCAGACAAACTTCCCAGTCCTAAGGAGACACACAGCTTGACCTGAAATTCTCCGTTTCAGAGATATTCACGTTTAAAGTCATGGCGGCGGCGGATCCAGCAGAGCAGTTTCTCGTGAAAACATAGGAGCAGCCACTTTGTGGAAATGCTGTAATGATATGCATAGGTTAATTAACATTGAAATGACTGGGGAGTATTAAAGGTATGGTTGACCAACAGCAAATTGGAGTGATATGCAAGAGGTGGGAAAAATTGACCAAGTCTGGCGACTAAAGAGCAACCATATGACTCTACAGGAAAGAATTTGTCGACACCTAACAGTCAGATTCGAGAGTTCGGTGGATTCTCGGACGTAGCCTCAGTATCTCAGCCGTGTTTTTATTGCAGATGTTCATGTTCATGTGGAGACTATGAAGCATCCACACGGCCCCTAGGACCGGCTTAAGCGGAATTAGATATGCTAGATCGGGAGCTGTGATAACAGATCAGCAAGTCATCTGATGTTAATGGATGAGCATTGTGAACGTCTGATGGAATAAACGCCTCAACATGGGGTAAACATGGTAAATGCAAGACTACCCAGGAAACTAACCTGTCATGGCCGATGTCGTACGGTTTAAATTTCCCACCAAAACAATAAACCTACATTTATTTGTTGAGAGACAACCAGAATTGACGTCATGACTGGAAGTGGCGCCGCACCGAAGGTCATTTGACCGGAAGTGAGCTTTGGCCTCCGCAACCCTTCACAATGAACTTAGAGGTCAAAGGTTGTCAAGCCAACTTTTACTACAACTGACGCGTATCTCTCATTCAGCCAAGAACCAAGGGGGAAGATTTCACTCTGTCACAATACACGACTGCTCCTATAATATGGTCTTCAATCACTGACTGCACATGAGAATTTATGCTATGAGCATTACCGGTACTTTTGCGACATTTGAGTTGTAGTAAAACAGATGGCAACTACATAGCTATAGAACCTTTGCTGTGTAGGTGGGCATGGCTGTTCTTCCTACACGTAGTCACAGCCATTCGAGACTACAGCCATTCCTGGGCTAGCAACTACAGATCAAATTTGTTCATATAATTTAAGAAAGCTATAAAATACATTATCAATCTCACCTGTCACATCTTTGTCATGATTTACTTTGTTGATCTGGGTTTACACATGATTGTGCTCGGCAGAAAAAATAATGTGACTGGTCGCACCAAAGATATTTTATGAGGATGGATGGGTAGATGTGCTTGGGCAGTATATATACCCTATTCGTCTAATTATTCAGATGGTAAAACTTAATTTCAGGCATCTGTGGACAGAAATTCTGTTAACTTTTTACAACTTTCACTAGCTATCTTTTCAGTTCTAGGGATAAATAACATATCCATATCACAGTATTTAGCCTCAGTTAATATCAATATGTTTTTTTCTGCTTCCAAGTCTAAAAATGCTGTTCGAAAAATTAAGGTTGATCGGGAGGATACACTGTGTCATGTAACAAACTAGAGGACAAATTATTGTGCAGGCATATATTGAAGCCAATTGAAGCACTACAATGTCCATTAACCAAGTTTCATGTCTGCATTCTTTCCCCCACTCAGCCTTGTATGTACAGTCTGAGACCACTAAGCTGCATGTGTCGTGCAGCTCTATCTGGCAATAAAACAAACCCGTCCCACTTTCTGATCACTATTTTTATCGAGTTTGGCAAACAGTTTGATAGCCGTGAGGCGCTAATGACTCTGCAATCGATCTTCAAACACCAACGGACGACTGAATTTTCCAGTCCTACTGGTCACGTGATTGGCGCGCTACAAACATTTTCGTGTCACTCGTGGTGTTTGAAGACAGATTACAGAGACATTAGCTTCTCACAGCTATCAACTTTTTTAGTATTAGAGATCTGAAAATTCAGGCATGTATCATTGAGGGTCTTCTGGTTGTATATATGAATGTATTTGCAAAATATTACTATGAAAAATAATTTTTGAACATTTTCAACTTCATGTCTATAGCGCCACCTATATCGATGAAACAATGCCACGAAACACAATCGTTTGCAAAATATTATTGTGAAAAATAGTTTTTGAACATTTTCAACTAGGTCAATTTTTGGTGCATCAGATCTCAATTTTGGAAAATGATATCTTGAAATAGATCTATGGAGAATAAATAGGAAGCCTTTATGTTGTATAAGCAATTATATTTAAAAGATCTATTTCAAGAACAGATTTTTTAACATTGAAACTTTCCATATTATTTGCAATATTTTTTGTAGGAAAATGAAAATTTGAAATTTAACTGTTAACAAAACACTATAATGGCCTCCTATTTATTACTGCAAGAGCTATTTGAAGATGTTAATTCCCAAAATTGAGATCTGGTGCACCAAATATTTTGAAATTGATAAAATTCAAAATATTTTCCAAAGAAATATTTTGGAAGTGGAATGATGTATACAATCAGCAGCTGCTCAGTAATACACACATGAAGTTTCCGATCTCTATTGCAAATCAATTGTGAGATATTGATATTTTTCAAGACTGTGACTGCGATTAAATTTATTACAACAGCAATGGTCCACTCGGGTTTGCCCTTAAACCAGCTTGTCCCCTTGTAAAACTGCCTGGTGTATGCTCGAGCAAATGTAGGAGTTGCCTCCCTTCTTTTTGCTGCAGCTCAACCACACTGGTAACCAGTAAAAGAGCTAAAGCCACAACGGTAAAATACTCCACCCCGCTGAGCCTTCACAGCAAGACCAGTGAGACAAAAACTGTCAGATACTGTACCATACAAAACACAATATGCGTTTGTATCGATTTATTTCACTGATATTAATAAATAGCCATGTCTCGGGTCATCCACAATAATAGTTGTGTTTCCCTTAACCATACCTACCCATATATTTTCCAGTAAAAAAGATTTTGGGTGAGCATTTATTAGTTTTCATGATTTTCATCAGTACTCTGAGGAATCCCTGTACAAAAAAGAAGTAAAATGAAAAAAATAAAATCCATGCCTACCTACCTACCCAATTTTTCAAAAGTAGGTTACTGGAACACAAATATTATTGTGGATCGCCTCATATATACAAAACAGTATCGACAGTACTGTACAAAACATACATAACAATCAATAGTAATATAGTGTGTGTACACAATTGATTAAATCAGCTGTCCTGACATGAAGTTTTAACTAGCAGTGCCATTCACTAGCAGTGCCATTCACAGACTTTCTGAACAAAGGAATCATATAACGGATGGAATTCACCATTTCATGAGATCCTCAAAGATTTGAACATCTGCATTCCAACACGGTATGGTAAGTCAAGAATATTATAATGAGTTTTAACGGGCTATAGGGTACAGGGTGCACCGGGTATGTGTGTGTGTGTGCCTGCGTACGATGACGTCACTTCCGAGTAGCGCAGGGTCAAAGGTCACTTCCCTGGGCACTGCGGTTTTACATCCGGGTCCTCATCTTACATCTTACAGACTCACTCACTCAATCACGCACTCACCGTCGTTAGTGCGTCCATGCGTTAAGACGGGCGTTGGGGACGCCTCAAAGATGTTGGGAAAGCCTCTCCGAGCCCCCTGAATGTATTCACCCATGCACTGATATATACTCAGAATGCGCAAACAAGTATCTGAGGCGGATGAATGAATGAGTAAGAATCATATTAGGTCACACCGAGCAAAGCTGGAACTTTCTGAAACGGCGACTTCTGATTGGACAAGAGCAGCTGAGAATACATCTAACGGACAAGAACGACTATGGCAGATGCAATGCCAAATGGCGGCCTCTGATTGGACAAGAGACTTCTTGAATTGTAAACCTACCCAACGCGGCTCCCCCAGCGTGGGTATGTTATGATGGAGGGGAAAATAAACTATATGAAAAAACTTGTTGTGGTTCTCTCATCCTTGTTGTTGTTGTTCTCTCACCTGTCTGTATCATGGCGTCAAGGCGTTATGCTAGGGCGTTAAGGCGTAAACATAGGGCGTTAAGTCGTTGAGACAGGCGTTAAGGCGTAACGACAGGCCTTGACGGGTGACAGCCATTCGAGAGCTTCACACTGATACCCCACACGGTCCATTTGACCAGGGATGGTCAACCACTCAACAAACCTCCACGAATCCCCAAAATGCCTGCTTTCTATACTACGGCCAGACTGCGCATGCGCAAAATGATGAAAACGGAGGAACCATTAGTCCAGTCGGATCCCACTCACTCACTCACTCACTCACCGTCGTTAATGCGTCCATGCGTTAAGACGGGCGTTGGGTACGCCTCACCGGCGTTGTGCACGCTTCACTCACTCACTCACTCACTCACTCACTCACACTCACTCACTCACTCACTCACTCACTCACACACACGCGCGCATACACTCACACTCACAGGTAACTCTACCGGGTAGTTGGGTGGAAAAATAGGCCGTTATCTACTCCAAATGCACTCCATCGCACCTCCGAAACTCCCGCTTTCGCTACTACTCTCACTAATGACGTCACCAGCGACGTCACGGGTGACGTGGACATCCCTTCAAGTCGTGGTCTACACCCCGAGAGCTACAAAATAACACTTCCCTAGACACATTCGGACCCATAGTGGTCCATATCGGCCTCAAAATGTCTATTTCCATACTACGGCCTGCCTGCGCATGCGCAGAATGACGATATTCCTACCCCACACCCAGCCAGTCGGATGCTCCCTCACGTATGCATCACATTGATACCTCACTCGACTCAATCAGACCATTAGTGGCCCACCTAGACCCCAAAACGTTCCTTCCAATGCACTTTTCCCACAATTCCCTGTCTGCGCATGCGCAGAATATTGAACACGGACGACACACTTATCCAGGCGCATGCTCCTTCACGAATGCTTCACAACGATACCTCATACGACTCCATAGGACCAATTGTGGCCCACCTAGACCCCAAAATGTCTATTTCCATACCCTTTTCCCGCAATTGCCTGTTTGCGCATGCGCAGAATGTTGACGACGGCCGAGACACTAGTCCAGGCGGATGCCCCCTCACGTATCCTTCACATTGATACCTCATACGACTCCATAGGACCATTAGTGGCCCACCCAGGCCCGAAAACGTCTATTTCCATACCCTTTTCCCACAATTCCCTGTTTGCGCATGCGCAGAGTGCTGACAACGCCCGAGCCACTAGTCCAGGCGCATACCCCCTCACATAGGCTTCACAGTGATACCTCATACGACTCTATCGGCCCATTAGGGGCTCCCCTAGATCCCAAAACGTCTATTTCCATACACTTGGTCCACTGCGCATGCGCAGAATGACGTCAGTTCCACGTCACACCCACCACATCGGATGCCCCCTCACATAGGCTTCACATGGATATCTCATACGACTCCATAGGACCACTAGTGGCCCACCCAGACCCCAAAACGTCTATTTCCATACCCTTTTCCCACAATTCCCTGTTTGCGCATGCGCAGACTGTTGACAACGGCCGAGACACTAGCCCAGACGGATGCCCCCTCACCTAGGCTTCACATTGATACCTCATACGACTCCATAGGACCAATAGTGGCTCCCCTCGACCCCAAAACGTCTATTTCCATACATTTTGTCTACTGCGCATGCGCAGAATGACGTCAGTTCCACGTCATACTAGTCCAGGCGGATGCTCCTTCACGACTGCTTTACATTGATACCTCATACGACTCCATCGGACGACTAGTGGCCCACCTAAACCCCAAAACGTCTATTTCCATACCCTTTTCCCACAATTCCCTGTCTGCGCATCCGCAGAATGTTGAACACGGCAGAGACACTAGTCCAGGTGGATGCCCCCTCACATAGGCTTCACATTGATACCTCATACGACTCCATCGGACCATTAGGGGCTCCCCTCAACCCCAAAACGTCTATTCCATACCCTTGGTCTACCGCGCATGCGCAGAATGACGCTATTTCAACCCCACACCCAGCCCATCAGATGCCCCTTCACGAATGCTTCACTTTGATACCTCATATGACCCAATTGGACCATTAGTGGCTCCCCTAGATCCCAAAACGTCTATTTCCATACCCTTGGGCCACCGCGCATGCGCAGAATGACGCTATTTCAACCCCGCACCCAGCCCATCAGATGCCCCTTCACGAATGCTTCACATTGATACCTCATACGACCCAATCGGACCATGCAGCGTATTCGAATTCTGGGGACTACTTTTTCTCCGCGGAAGCCTATTTCCGCGACCGCATCATCGCCAGACATGACCGCATCACCGTGGAGGAATACAAGGTCAAAGGTTAACGGACCTATAGTGGTCAAAACTTGGCACACAGCCAATGCTGACGCAATCCATAACCGCCACTACAACGCCACCTGTCGGATGCAAGAGTTACCTCCCCCGGCAAAATGTGACCTTAAATAGCCTTATACTACTACTTTGGTTCCTATTCTTTATCACACCCGGAATCCACACGGGTAGGGTCCTATTCCTTGTAACACCCGGGACTCCATGGGTGGGGTCCTATTTCTTTCCACACCCGGAAACCACGGGTGCCCCAGTTCGTCGCCTCTCCATACGGGGGTAGCGAGATCTTGGTCTTGAAGCAGCACCGTTTTCTCCATCTTCATTTTATCAAGCCAATTTCTGCGTTCCCATTTCGAACTTCCCTTGATATATTCAATGTTCAAAGAACGTATAGACACGAGACGTCACGGACCTCGAAAACATTTGAATTTCGAAATGTGTTATGGAAGAGCGTCATTGACTGGCTGACCTATATAGTGGGTCAATACAACCACCATATTAGGAGGAATGACGTCGCTGCTTGAGGATGATGTCCCTCTAAACACAATCGGCGTGTAGGTTCTGATTGGTTCGTCTCTCGTTCGTAGGTGAAATTTACACCTCGGATTTTGAGCACTGAAAGTGGTCAGATAAATCAAGGCAGGTTCGAAGTGGGAACGTAGAAATTGGCTTGATAAAATGAAGATGCGTTTTCTCTCATTGAGGCCATTGGTGCTGCACGTCGAAAGTTCTATTCCACTGTCACGGATGGACTGCGCCTTGGTGGGCTGAACCCCACAACGCTCTCCAAAGTGTGCTGGTCGATATGCGTTCCAGCCATGACATATGGATGTCAGGTTAAACACTTAAGTAAAAGTGATATAGAGGTTTGTGAACAGAGTCACAGAAACCTAGCAAAGCAAATCCAGCGATTACCTGTAAACACATGTAATATAGCAGTAACGCCTTTGCTTGGTTGGCGATCTATTGGTAGCTATATTGATATGATGAAACTACTGTTCTTATGGCAAATACTATCTCTTCAAGTAAACAACATATTCAAGCGCATATTTACAGCAAGATATATCATTATAATGACATCTGGCGTATATAGCAATAGAAGTATAGTTGGTCAATTAATGGAAACAGCGTATAAGTATGGGCTAAACAGCCGTCTGTCTAATATCGTAGAAGATGGAAGATGCCTTCCAAAACAGAATGGAAGAAAATTGTCAAAGAAGCAATTGATAATGTTGAGCATGCGAAATGGAGATTCGAGCTACGGTTCTATCCCAGAGTACAGTTGTATAGATGTGTTATGACACAACGTAAGCTGTGCGTTTGGTGGGAGCTATGTTCTAAATATGATCATCTTCAGAGGCCATGTAGAACAATGGTCAAACTGTTAACTGGGTGTAATGCCTTAAATGTGTATTCCAAGCCTCATATAAGACTTATGATTATGTGAACTATGTAACGGAGATGAAGTAGAAGACACATATCATTTCGTAATGGAGTGTTCACGGTTTAGTAGTGAACGTATGCTGTTACTTGGTAAGATTGAAAACAACTTATTTCGTTCACTTCAGCCATCTGTTAAATTTGTAGTATTGATGGGAATAGATTTCCCCTTAGAAAACATCGATGATGTGAGACAACATTCATGTCAAATGATATCACGAATGTACAAGTATAGGAATTATTTGTTGTACGAAACGTAGTGACTAAATTGATGTATAAAATTGTAGCTTGACGCGTACAATGTCTGGACGCCAGTACTGAAACAAATATATTTTTTTAACCAACTGTATAAACTGTTAATAACCATATAGATTTACCGGCGGTGAACTGACACCGCGTATCTATTGTCGCGCTGTCAATACCTATTTATATGCATGTATGTGAAAATTTGTATGTATATTTTCTCCTATGAAGGAGGTGAATAAAGATATATATATATATATATATCACACGTCCCAAGAGTGGAACCCTATAATCCATTCACGATGTTCACATTATCCGTAAAAGAATTTGAATCCTGTATATGTTAATAGTACAGACTCATGACTCATGTGTGATATCATCAAAGCTCGTTTTCATACCGCTGTAAACGGGGAAAAATGTATAGCAGGAAGAATGTCCGGCTCCTATCTAATAACCTAGCTAAGAAATTTTTTCCTGATTTACAACTCAGGTAAGACCAGAAGTGCATGAAACTAGTTTGATGGACTTCTGGTAAGACATATTTTTCTGAAGATAGACATCTCAAAAGTGACAGTGTTTCTTTGGACAAACTTTCCTTTCACAAATATACTCAACTAGAACATCGTGTATCGATCTTTCACGTAAGGTTTTATTGTTCAAGGGTTCAAATTACTGAAAAGCCTCATGTTCTGAGTAATTGTTGTACCCAGACAGACTTGTTTTTCTTGTCTGGGGACTCTGTCATCGAAGATAGCCCACCTCTTCACAATCGTTATGTGAATATTTTGATGAAATGAAATATATATATTCTGAGAATAAAAAACTTTTGCTACCTCACCCCTCCTTCGAATTTTTTTTTTTGCTTAAAAACGGCGAAGTCCTCGTCAGTATAAATATAAAACATAACGGTCAACAGGTTGCAATCGATTTCTCTCACAGTTCTCCAATCCACTGCACGACTAATTCCATTTTTATCAATGGTTGAGTTAGATGGTAGCACCGGTAAGACATATTTACACGAAGAGAAACACAAGTGAGGGGACACTGTTTCCTGTGATATTCCTTCCTATCACACCTGTACGAAGGGATAAACATCATCGTGGTAATCAGAAGAATATTAGATTAAGTTTTCCCAATTCAGACTGATTAGAATATTTCGTCGAAGTATTGGTAGCTCTCATTTTTAATAACTGACATTAAAGTCAGCCACAGTGACAAGGCCTACAGTTGTTTCAGTTTCATTCGTTTCTACATGAACAACGAGAAAAAATGTTTTTACAATCCAGGCGGAACTGATGATTCATTAGAGCATAAATTATGGGATTAATGGAGTTATTGATGAAATATGATCGTAAACAAAAGTTCATGGCAAGCTGCTGTGCCGAGGACCGGGTGAATTCGAAATCCAAGATGGCGTGCCTAAGAACCATTACAACCAAGTAAGGCAGAAAACTTAAAACAAACGCCACCGTTATAACAAACAACATCCAAGTTGTTTTAGTGGTGTGTTTTAATGCTTTGGAGAAGCGCCTGGTCAAGGTAGGTTTTCTAGCCGTGGACACTTTGATCCCCAACACGCCGCTACTGACCGATAAGGAACTACAAGCAGGAGTCATCCCGTTTACCATCGGGCATTTCCTTTTCTTCTTCAGGTGGTACAACCTTAATCCAATAAAGACATACAATACTAACAAGATAACGAGACCCACTACAAACAATAGCAGCAGGAATCCGTAATACAGGATGGGATATACGGTAGAGTTCACGCTATCATCTGTGGAACAGTCCGTTCCAAACACGGTGGGGTTATTTGTCGGAACCGTTCGGATTCCGAACAACAGAATAGCTGGCCAAGAAGATGCGACTCCCATGAACACTGCGCTGAAACACATTCCTCGAATTATCCTGGCGCTCAACTGCTTCCTAATCGGACGGCATATCTTGAAGAAACGGTCAAATGCCACACAGACGAGAACGGTTCCTGAAGCAATGGTCGTCGCAAAGGTGGTGAAGCGAAGCACTCGACAGGCCACGATATTATCAAAGGTGTAAGGAAAGCGAAGATCGACAATTTCCACGACCATCCCGACAACACAGCAGGTCAGGTCGAGAATGGCCAAAGTTAAGATGAAATAGCGCGATGTACTTCTCTGTGATTTAGTGTAGAAGACATAACAGACGATACCATTGCCGGTCGTCCCGACCATCATCAGCAATGCCATATAGACAATGACTGGTAGATAACGGATAGCCTGCTCTTCGTTCAGTTCCAGCAATAGAGCATGACGGCTACTGTCCTCATTCTTTGTGGCAGCCATGGTTTGTGGGATCATCGCTTCACATCAGATCTGACAGGATATTGCAATCTGAAAAGACAAGGGGAAATTTTGATCAGGCAGTAGACGGGAGTTACGCACAAGAAAATATAAGCAGCGGTCTCTCCGGTGCATTTTCGAGTGGTTTTCAGAATTACAAATGGGAATGGTGGAAAGGATGTCATTCATACTTTAATTGTGGTTCTGCAAGTAGAGACTTACCGGTATATTCATCTTCGCCACGGTCAAGGTTTCTTTTTGAAAGAGAGGTAAAACCGCAGTGACTTGGGTAGCAGGGGGTGTCTTCGTCGATATTGTTGTTGTGATTATATAATTTTTTTTTCTTCAAGAATATAATTATTTCCCACCTTTTCATACATCACAATGACAGTGGGTGTCATACAAATGCTTTCTATACGACCTACATCGATCTACATGCCCCTCCTCTACTAGATCTCCCATCTAGAAATTTAGATGGGAGTATACACAGGAAATTATTTTGCTAATTGGTTGAAATTTACAGTGGTATTTTCTCATGAACACGATTCAATCCTGCGTTTATCAGGGGCATCTAGGATAGAGATACACCCCTCGTACCAGGGGTATCTAGGATGGAGATACCCCTGTTTTTAGCGAGAATGACTTAGATAATGCACCCACAGATCTTCTCTGTGGGGCAAACTTACGTAGGCATGATGACGGTTAAGCGGAATGTGATAACATCTGGTACCCAAGATTCTTCATCATATATAGGCTGTATCTTTCTTATGGGGAATCGAGCCCCAAATAGAAAAGAATGGACGAATGATGGACGTCTAAGACCTCGGTTGTATATATGAAACTTAAGAAACCATCACAATTGAAACCCTCGAGATCTCTATAGCAGCATATTCGCCTTCCCTTGGTACATTGCTTTCTTGCCTCATCAAATTAACATAATGTTATTTGATCGACAACTAAACCAGTTAAATCTTGTGCTGATGCAAAACGAACTGTATTAATATAGAAATCTGAGAGTAATAACCCATGATACGTGAACAGCTGCGGTATACCAGTAGCGGTAATTATAATAGATTTCCGCTTAATTTCCGATTAAGAATGTTAGACGCCATAATTGCATGAGGGTTATTAAACTAATTATTGAAAACGGCAAACGACTTCCCTTAGCCCGCGTTCAGTTATACTAGAACACCACTGTAATTAATAACCGGTCGTTTGGACCGTGGTGTCCCGTTATGTCGATCGTGTCACCAGCTCTTTAACCTATAATTAACCAAAACTTTACCAATTAACATTACAGAATGATATACAATGCAGCCCGATCTGTATACCAAAAGTGTAGAATTTCCTGGGTGTACTACCTTTAGTGTTGGTTTTAGGATTAAAGTTTTGTTTCTTTATTTGATATCGTATAGCTTCGGTGTTAACTATGTATATATAAATGCCATGCCGCCAAGTTGCTCCGGTTGGCACGCGCATGCATACGACTATTCGATCAACTGTTTCCAACAGCACTTACTATAGTGATATCTATTATTTAGTAAAGGATAACTCATTATCACAGGGTATTAGACCAACCTCCCCACAGCGCATGCTCCATTTCGCAGGCTCCAATAACATCCCTGCCTCCAATAGCGGAAGTTGACCTTTACTACGTTGCTATGACGCATTCTCAAAGAGAGCCGTGTCTACCCGCGGGAGACCAAAGCGACTCTCATGTAAACTGGTGACATTTTTGAATCTCCAATCTCAAAGCGAGGCAGCATGACATCATTCTCAAAGCGAGCCGTGTCTACCCGCGAACTACTTCCTGTATTAGATAACTCGCTTTCACGGCCAAGTATACATACCGACAATAATTTGTTCGCGATTGATATGCTCCGAAACGGAAAGAGTCATTTCCCAATTATATAGCCCACGTTATGTTTAGCAATTCGCTTCTAACTCGGCGGAGTCAGCAGGTCAGTGACAAGCCAGATAATCATACGCCGCCTACTCACCCCCCAAATTTTGGGGGGATGGCTCCCATTTACGCGTGAGACTCTTTCTCGCAGTAGGGAGTCTCGCGAGACGAGAATGTGCTATGACGTATAGGGGAAATCAACGCACGGTTCAGTTTGAATCCGACCAAACGACTCATTTAGTGTTGCACATGAGCGAACTACTTTTCATATGCTCTGTCCAGATAAACAGGGAAAATTATCTCCAGATAATTCTTTTTAACGCTAGGTCAACGGAGGTATTATGCAGACTTGAAAAGTAATCAAAATTTTCGTTAAACATCTATTTTACTATATATGATGTCACTTCCGGCGATGTGCGCGAAGGCCCCGAATCCGGTCCAAAAATCTGACTGGTGTCTGGGGTGTTATTAGACCCCAGCGAGGTGGTTGGGTATTAGACTAGAGATGGACCTAGCTTTCTGTATTGTCTTTACATGGTTATAATAAGGTTAGCCTGTCTTGGATTTGTCAAGCCAGCTGTCTTCTCACTGACAAGTTACTTCATTCGTTCAAATGTGAAGTTCACCCTAATACACCGTAGCTGTGTAAATACACATACTGATGAACGATATCATTATGCATACCGAATGGGATACGATAGGCATACAACGATACAAATGTTTGCAAATAAAATCAACTCGCGTTTATCCCCAAATAACTGGTTGCATCTGTTGTTTCACCTTCTTAGGTTAGAGGATTGTATGGATATTCGTATACAGAATTACAAAAGCATTGCTTGGATTGCATCCCCATTATCATCAAATATTGGAGGAAAATTAACCCTCTCTTCATATATGCATATTATTCAATTGTTATCAGACGAGATTCAGGTCTTGCGAGTGAGAAAGGAAGCTACTTGAACCACTTGTATAATGGGAGTATAGGAACTGATGAGCTGAGAGTATAACGGTCAAGTTTCTGATATGACGCCGGTCTAACAAGGACAATGGGTGTGACGAGGAAGTTCGCATACAAAAATAAAGCGTGGCTCTCGAATTACTAACTGTTCGACTATATATTAATGCCATTAAGGGTGGTGCTGGTATATGCCGGTGTCTCTCAAAAATACAATTATTATGGTAACCCGTGATCAGTAAAGAAGTCTTTTGTCTTCTTTTGTAAGAATGTTTTAGGATTCCCAAGTGGTAGCAGTTGGTCACATGCCTGGAACTTCTTTTTATGTCGCTTTTTATTATGTTTTGGTGTGTTTATTATATAGGTTTCACATATTTTCACATTCACCTGTTTGTCTCCTGTCACCCTGTAGACACAATTAGCTGTAAATAAAAGGCTGCACATTAGTGTACATCGGGTTAAATCTGAACTTGTTGTACTTCAGAATTGTTGCATATATCTTAATGGCTGACATAACTTCATAACTTTCTATAACTGTCAGGGCTCGGCCGGATCTGAGAAGCGTGAAGACGTATTTGACTATTTGCTGGACAAACAATATTCTATCTACAGCCTTCAAGAGGTACATTGGACGGAACATGACTTTGACAAAATTAAAGATGTATATTTTAACTCTATTTCGAGTAATTCAAGAGGAGTTGCCATTTTGTTAAGGGGGAATTTTGAATATACAGTACCGGTACATAGTCTTGTGAAGTGTGATTATGGTAATTTTTTAGTCGTAGATATAACCATAGTTGAATATAGTGTGTCTCTGGTAAATGTCTATGCTCCAAAAACGAAGGTAGCCCAGATTTTTTAAAGTTAGTGCGTCAATAAATTGATGACAATGGTAACCCTTTCTGTATAATTTGTTGTGATTTTAACTTAATACAAGATCCTGTCATAGACTGCTTTAAGTATCTCCATATAAACAATCCAAAAGCATGAGAAGAAGTAATTAATTTGAAAAATGAGTACAATATGTCTGATCCGTGGAGAGCATATAGCCCGGGTGTGAGGAGCTATACTTGGAGAAGACGAAATCCTTTCAAACAGAATCGTTTTTAATGTCAGAGGAACTTTTAAATCTTGTGGCAGATGCAGACATTCTATCTGGATATAGAACTATCATTCCAGAGTATTACTATAATTGAAATGTTAAAAAAATGTCAACGGAAAAGGAAACTGGAAAGGAGATGGTATTGTAAATACGGCCTGTTTTTTGCCCACAGCCAGCCGACTCATAGGAATGTACATTTCTTCTCTCCATCTGTCAATCACAATGCAATGTACAACTTGTCGTCGGCGGAAACTGATCGTTCGATTTCAACGTTTGACTAGCCCGTAATGTTCACACGGTATCGTGTCATCGGTAAACAATATTTATTTTACTGTTAATTGGTTTATAATGAAAGCCTAAAATCTTATTTCAGATATACTGAATGCAATGTTTTTTGGACAAAAATGTCGACGTCTAACATGTTGCCCGCCTGGGATTAGAACTCGGTAAAAGAAAATTTCGAGGCGCTTGTGATCCAACGTGCGTATCCACTATATATACACCACGACATACGAACAACTGCAACAGGCTATTTTGTCACTTTAATCTACTTTCGAAAACTTCAAACGTTATGAATCATAACTTTTCAGTTTTTAGTATGAAGGACTACTTGGACCAAAAAGATCTTCCAGTAGTGAGGATATAATGTTACCACACAACACCAGGTTAAATGGCGTTTTGGTCCAAGGGGTCCTTCTCGTCTAAATACGTGTCTGAAGGACTCGATTTAGACCCTTTTTTCACGAAATAGCACAAGCTGTGGATTTCAGTTTCATGTGATAACTATAATCATAACGCAATCGCACTAAAACTTTCAAATATTGTGACCTTATATTTTCTCTTGCCGTTACATTAAAACATAAGTATTTTTAGGACATTTTATTTTTTCAATTTTAACCGCACCACGTATAGGCCAAAATCCCGCCTTATCGTACCATCACCTTTGAAAATTCTCTTCTGAAAGACCGTGTTTATTGTGAAAAAGTAAAGGAAAGTAATAATAATACAAAACGACAATATACTGCAATACCCTACTTACCAGAGGAAGTGGAGAACATTACTGCAGAAAAATTAGAACTATGTATTTCGGATCAGTTATTTTCTTAGACTCTTCTATTGAATATTCGAACCACCATAACTTTACCATATGCTGCGCAGAAAAAACGAGAAAAAAATCAAAAAGAAAAAGAACCAGAAAATAAATTAAATATTCTAGAACAATTAGTGGATGAAGGAAACGATAGTATATTGAAGGAGGTTCTGGAGGAATGTAGAAACCAGTTAGGAATTATAAGAGAAGAAAAAAAAAGATGGAGGGAATTCTGACAAGAGCCAGGGTCACAACATGGATTGAGCATAGCGAAAAACCGAGTATTTCTGTGCTTCGGAGAAAAAAAATGGCGTAAATAAAAGTATTTCTAAATTAAAGTTAGATGAAACTATTATCGAAGACCCCCACTTAGTCCAGGTTGAAGTTAAGAATTTTTACATTACCCTGTACGAATCTAGAGATCATATTTTAGATCCTTTTCATGTTAATGATTTTGGTCAGAAATATGATTTTCCGAGGCTTACAGAGAACCTGAGTGATAATATTGAAGGGGAAATCACGTATACCAGGAGGCATTGCTAAAAAATAAAA
Source organism: Hanleya hanleyi (assembly GCA_036873755.1). NCBI lineage: Eukaryota > Metazoa > Mollusca > Polyplacophora > Lepidopleurida > Hanleyidae > Hanleya > Hanleya hanleyi. The sequence goes on from JAVTVY010010014.1 coordinate 43,071, forward strand.
GAAGAAAAATAGTGAGAGTCAGGGTTCAGATGGTTTCTCTGCATAATTTTTGAAATTTTTCTGGATAAATATTGAAAAGTTTTGGTTGAGGTCTGTTAACAAAGGATATAGAATAGGAGAATTTTCCATCACTCAAAAATAAGG
>JAVTVY010010015.1:0-43501 GCA_036873755.1 Hanleya hanleyi
ATATTGGGATTACTTATATCAGAGTCGACATGCTGGAATAAACATGCAGGTCTTGAATCTACTCAATTGTTGATGGACAGCTGCTGAAGAATAGATATCAGACTTTACACTTCAGTATTTCTCCTCTATATTGATAAAGCTGTTTGGAGACAAAGCAAAACACTTTCAGATGGACATCAGACTTTATATCCATTTGTGCTATTAAACAAATAATTTGTATTGCCCAAAAAATCAAGTATATTGTTGGCAGGAAGACTGTAAACTCAATGGCCGATATAGTTAAATCCTCAATAGCCAATGCAGTTAATGCCACTGAAGCATTCAGTTGATTTTAACTGTTATTATACTACTGTTCTTTTGTATGCTGTACGAAGAGAAATGCCGACTTTCGTTTTTTTTAAATCCGGATTTCATGAGCAAAAATATTATGTTATTTCGTTTGCTGTTGACTGGTATCAATGTATCCGAAGTGGTTTAGTCAATGCTATTCGACCGCATTTCATAGCAAAAGCGACGATGTTGTCAGCGTAAATAAAATTTATTTGAAGAGATTACAGTATTTTGGTAGAATTGCGATCGAATTATGAGGAATTACAGCTGAAAATATCTTAGTTTTCAGCTGCCTTTCTCCCTGGGCTTTCCCAACGTTTCTTCCGCCATGTCATCTCATTGGAAAGGGAATTCCTTGTTGTTTCTGATTGAAGGCTTGATTTCGAACGATGGCCAATCAAACAGACGATAACATAAAACAAACTGCAAGGGGTGTTTTCCCGTTTCTCTAGCAACGACCCCATATCGGTTACCTTGATTGGACAAGCGTGGTGACCTGACATCGAAGCGCTCATTGGCCAGAGCCTTCAACTGAGTCGAGCTGATTTGAGGGAGATGCCATCTTTATTTCATCGCGACGAAATTACGTGGCGCAGAAACTCGACAGAAATTTGAAAATAAAGTTTGTTTAGCGGATGTCATCGAAACCTGCACTTTGGAAATATAAATTGAACTTCTGTACTTCAACTACGCCAAAGAATCATATATTTTGAAGGGTTTTCTGTGAGTATTTTATATTTTCTGGGCGGCTTCTCGACAACGTTCTATGGAAATCTTCGTTGTCGTTTTTATATTTTTCATTTCTATTTCTTCCTCCCGACTTCGTTATTCTGTGACAGAATATCAAGTTTACATCCAGGAAGTCAGGTCGGGCTTAGCTAACAATATATGTATGGGTTTTATCAAGTTTCATGCATGGTAAATTTGAAAAAAGCGATTTCAGAATGGTACATCGCTGCACTCGCATTGACAGAAGCAAAGGCAAGCCGGTATTGCGGCTCGTCACATTTTTTCGTATAGAATGACGAGAGCCTGTTGAACGGATCGTCGCAGCGTAACAGTTACATGTAACTTATCTACGGCGAATAGTGCCGGAATCAGCGCTTGATTTACATTTCCCTGCAGACACGGATAAAATTGTCCGGGCGATTTCGGGATATTTGCTCCACAGAGTGCAATATTCTCCGTTGCAGAGGTACATCATAGTCACTAACGTTGCTCTCGATACATATTATGTCTAGAATATCACTGTGCGGAGAGCTAGAAGTGCGAAACTGCGGTTCGGTGAGTTATGTCCCCTTGAAGCAAGCGAAGGATTCGCAAACTAAAATGTTGAGAGCAAGATTTTGGTGAAAATTACCGAGGTCGGTCGGTGTTTTTGCATTTTTATTTTTTATTTGTTGAAAAAACTTTCAGGTCGGCAATGATCACACCAGGTAGGTCAGGTTACCGGAAACACAGGATTATTTTTAATAGGCCTTAATATCATGATTGGACTATCTGACAAGGTCAGCGTAGTATTTTAAGAATCAGCAGTATATCACTGTAAGCTATTATCCATGGGAAGAAATGGCTATTTTACATGAGTGGGTGGGTGAATACGATCTAATGTCTTTTTCGATTATGTTTCTCTCATATCAAGACGGTGCCTACATGTGCCAAGCCACGAAGAGTTCTCACAGTTTCTTTTATCCTGGAAACTTATCAGCCCAGCAAGTGAAGTGCCCGGTCACCTATAGATCCAAGTTTGACCTTGACTATTTTATATACATTTTTCTGGGGCTACTTACGTTACTAGGCGGGGTGAGTGGGTGATTGTTGAAGGGCTACAGGGTTCATACTCCATGTAAGATTCACGAGACAATGCATATACTAGCCAAGTCTGTGAACAACAATGTGTATAGACTAGAGCCTTTTCAGCTGCACAAAAACTCTGACAATAGCTTCGAACATGAAGTATCCACCGGATACAGCGCATGGGTCAAAATTATAAAAATATGCTTCACTAGAACGTGTGCGGAACAGTTTCTCAATATTGAGATGCGATTCTATTTGATATATCCTTGTGTGGTGTTGACAAATCAGTATGTCACGGTCTTCCTCGTGGTCAATATTTGACCAGTTAATTTACGTTTGCAACATTTGTCACCTGTGCCATAGCTGGTGTATATAACATACACAGTATACATCTGGTATGACTTACTTGTTTAATCGATCTATGTACAAGGATCTTCTGTAGTGGCTGACCATTTGCATGTACATCAAACTCGACTACGGGTTCTTCTTTTATTGCTACAAGGTTGTGTATCCCAGCTTGGATCCCCAATTCCTCCTTCAGAGACATATTCTTGGTTCTTTGGCTCCACAATTCGTCCGTTTGGTCAACATCCTCCCGTTTTACTGATACATCTTCCATTTCTTTTCCCTATGAAACTGATGCGGCCTTTTCTGGAAAGACACAATACTCTTTTTAACAATTATTTTTCTCTCCTCTCGAAACATGTAACACTACGTGGATTTTCTGTCCATATTCTATATATATGAACAGAGAAATACAGTCAGGTGTTTGGTCAGACGAAGACCTACCAATAATCTATCTTAACTCATGCGCAACACGAGACGAGGAACGGTTCTTCTGGGTTTTGTGGAAACAGCGGACATCTTGAGGCGGTAATTGAGAACAGACAACTCTCCGTTGAGATGTTGATAATGCATGGTGACTGGTCAGTCAAATTGGGAAGCTTTCCAGTTAATCACCAGTTGCACACTGAAGACCACAGAATGTAATCCTTCAAAGGATATCACAAATACTAGAATTTGACAATGATAAAATAGATAAAGCTCAGTTATTTTCAATAGGCTTCTGCTTCATCGCCCGTGGCGTATGTTGTATGAAGTTGGAAAGCCTGACAATAAGCCATCAAGATGGACAGACAGACGGACAAAGCAAATTTTAAATGATTCAATGATCTTTAACGTTTTGACATCGCGGAACTGCAGATTACTCACAGCTTACATACATTACATAAGTTAATATGCAGGCAGAAATCTTGATTAAAATATCTCATCTCGTCCATCGACGGTGTATAAGTTATCATTACCCATACGCCAAGTCCACGGTTGCGGTTGCATTGATCACTACTGACGTAAAGGCATCCCGACATGCGCATTATGCTTATATCCTTTCAAAATCAACCATTGTTCCTTTCACGTATATCCGCAAGAAACGTAGAAACAAGTCGGATATGAAGTGTTAGGTAACATGGGGTAACTTTGACAGTGGGACAACTTTGACAACTTTTTGTTTTAGTTATATTAGCATATTGTTACAGCTCATAGACAGTTATCTACCTTTATATATAAGATGCTGTTATCTACAGAGCTAGCAGAGAGTAGGTGGCCAGCCATGTGACACTCTTCATAAGATGGCCATTAAACATGTAGTTGACACTGGTGTAACTGATAAAAATTTGACACAAAAATTTCTATGGAGTTTACAGTAAATATATACTATTTTAGAACTACTAATCATTGATTTAGTAGCTTCATCCAGTTCTTTCTTCTGGCCACTATTTTCAGTAATTTTGTGTATTTGGGGTAACTTTGACACCACGTTCACCATTGATTCCCATGATGATGTCAAAGTTACCCCAGCTCAACATGTCAAAGTTACCCCAGCTGGTTTGCTATGACTTTGATGATGCATGTCAATGTTACCCCAGGGCATTCACCATGGAGTTACATTGACACATGTTCTTCTTCTTCAAATTTACATGGAATAAATATATGTCGTTATCACAATAATAATTTGAACAGGTCCAAATGTATCCCTTGTGGATGGTACCCAGTGGTACACAGTGTTGACATAATGTAGTTCCGGTCTCCAAATCAGATTGGAGATAAAATTGTGTCAAAGTTACCCAGTTTTTATCTTTTACAAAAATCGATTTAGGTGCATGTACACTGTAATTAAAAGAGACAGAGAGAAACGTTAAACAGTTCAGACGTCCGTACTCGAGTTTAAAGGGACGTGGAGGGATGGAATAACAAAAACACTTTTACTGAATCGATGAATGACCGCCTTGGTGTTAAAAACACCTAAACCTTTCAAATACTCAAAGTGTCTTGCCAGTCTAGAACATACCCAAGTTCATATGCAAATATTTTTTTCACAGCGGAGGGAAAGAATTGTGAAACGCCGAAGGTATCAACGCATTGGGCTTGTAAATACAGGTCAACTATAGAATCCCCATCCATATTTTTGTGAAACTACCCACTCTCTCTAAAAAAAAAATAAAAAGTTTAATCCAGTCTAGTTTGTCAGAGGCAACCTGTCGCTCCTTTACATTTCAAAGACATATTTGCTGAATAGACTGCAGTAACTGCACTTGATGTAATGGCTTTGATTTACATGACTATCTGACATGGATGGCCAGTATAATGAATATTCAACCCAAAAGTACTTTTGGAGATTTCAAACACATATTTTCTCAATATTATCCATTATACCGTAATTACTAAATAATTTGATTACGGAAGCTAATCTTTATAAATAGGTGTTGCATTCTTATATCTGTTCAACATTGGTGAGGCATCTCTTGGAAATACGTTTCAACATTTCCCTACTCATGGGATCTCGAGCTTGTATCTCTCCTATATTTTATCATATTTGAGTGAGCAAATGAATGACACTACAAAAGCCTTCAGGTGTTAGCGACCGAGTATTGTTGCTGTTACAGATTATTATTACAACTGCTGAAAGGAGTATGAAGAAAATGGCATTGCACGTGCAGGGCATTTAGAGCCTGGACATGTGTAAATGTTAAATATTAACCGTGCAAGCCTATGGTCGAATAATACAGTGAAAACATTACAATTAGGCTGTGTCACTTTTGGTCAATCCAAATTATAAGGAATAAGCTCCAGCAAAATACAGAAAAAGAAAGATTATCATACAAATATTGGTAAGGGCGATTCCTTTTTAACCGAATAACTGACAATAAATTTTAAACAATTTCCCAAAGGATATGTGACTTTTACATATGAAAAACTCTTTTGTGTGATGGTAATAAAGACGACTTTTTTTTCACTCCAAAACCTGCCATATAAGATGTTTCTTTAAGTTTACATACTGAAATATCCCCTTCGAAAAAAATTAGATGTTCAGTTGCATAAAAATGGAGATATGATTGATCAAAATGTGCACCGGGCTTTTTTTTGGTATTTTGGGGCATTTTCATGAAGGGTTTTCTCCTGTAGCAATAATATGACACCTCAAAACAAAACCCTTCGTGGTTCTTTCCAATAAAAGAACTTCCTAATATATTGTGTGACAAAATTATTTCGGTTTGAGGCGTCAGTCATATTTTTGCTATAAGAGAAAATCCTCACTGTAAATGCCTCAAAAATACCAAATCAGGCCGAGGAGCACATTTTGATAGATCATATATTCATTTTTATAGAACGAAGCATCACAATTTTTTCGAGGATGATATTTCAGTATGTTAACTTTTAGAAAAATCTGATTTGGCAGGTTTTGCATTCAAAACGAAATTCAGTTTGATTACCATCACACGCAAGTGAGTTATTCCCGTATTATCGTCACATATCCTTTAACATTGCTAGTTGGTATATGAAAATAAAGTTGGGAAATTGTTTAAATATAATTGCCAACTATTCCCCTGAAATTGAATAGCCCTTACCAATATTTGTATGATAATATATCATTTTAGACACAGCCTATAATTTTAATGTTTTCACTTTATTGCTGGGTTTACAGGCTTGTACTTTAATATCTAACATTTGCACGTCCAGAAACGTCCAGTGTAACAGTGCAAGTCCAGAAACTAAATGCACTGCACATACAAAATCTGTTTCTTTGGCATACATGTACGCCTGTCAGCAATTTCCAAAGTACTCTGTAATAACAACAATAACAGGAACAATAACAGTCGGTTCACTAATTTATTGTTGTTGTTGATCTGTAAATCCACCTTTAAGACCGTTGGGTATCTATTATTGGTGCTACAAGAAAAAAAACGTGGTGTTATATCCTACAAATGCTGTTTTTTCTCCTATGCTTGAGATACTTGGCGGCGGGCGGTGTTTGATCGATCAATCATCAATACATGTACCGTATGTATTGTCTACCTCATTGGTGCAGAGTAAGACAAAGAAAACCCATATTACCAAGCATTAAGTAGGCCGACAAGGAAAGACATATTTTCAGTGGCAAGGTAGGTAGAAATAATATGTACACTGTGAATAAGAAAAACATGGTCATGCCACAACCCTTTTCACCAACCCATTCGAGTGAAACGAAAGCCAATGTGTACAACGAATTTGAGACTATACGTCAAAGACTTTGATTATGGTTCTTCATATATTCGATACACTAATGAGCTATTTTTTTCATAATAATTAGTTACTCACTTGTCCCGTTCAGATTGTTGAAGAAATAGAAGAAAGATAAAGGATTTTCCTGCAACAATCAGCGATCAACGCGCCACAACAAATTGCACTTCCCACTATGATATAATTACTGAACTTGGAAATGATTCGGAATTCGGGCAAACTGATTTTCCTTTCAGAAGCTGCCCAACCCCCCACCCCAACACACACATCCGCCATGAGGATCTGTCCTTGATTTCCCATTTCTCACCATCCCAAGAATGTGCGTCAAGGGCGCGCGTTTTTAAGGGGGGCAAGGGGCATGCCAACGCACCGAAATCTGATTTTTTTACGTTTATTTCATCAATTTTAGCGTGTTATAATGCAAAACTGTTTTTTTTTTGTATCTTACATAATTTTCCTATTTCCAATCTACGGGCAAAAAGGCACCACACGCACCATGGACAGCGACACCGTAGAGCCACACCACCCTCCCAAAACTCTTGGAGTGAGGTCCTTTGCCTAGCAGAAAGACCGCCTTCCATGGAGGCAGTGGTTTGAAAACCCTTAGCCATCAGCTGGATTACTCCATTTGGTGCAATTATCGCCGGTGAGACTATGATTGTAAACATGTTTGTTTCCGGTAAAAGACCTCCAACTAAAACTTGGGTCAGTAGATAGAGAACTGTTTATTTATGTTCAGGGTGGGATAATGTACATAAAAAATGGTAACTTTGTGAGAATTACCAACAACCAAATATATTTCTTGAAATGAAATTTTCATGTGTAGTTACCACAAACAAAGGGGAGGGGTCTAGAGTGAAATTTCCACTATCTTGGGACCAAAAAAATGTAAAAACATAAACAAATATGTCCGCTATGGTTATGTCACAGTGACATATACTGAAAATGCATATTTGGTCTATCATCTGGTTAGACTTTCAGATTATTTTAATAATGCTCTTTTCTCTAGAACAAATACATAATGGATTAGGAAATAATGTCGAAGTGTGAAATAAAATAATCTTCTTGGAAATGCTGGTACACATGCGGCTAGGCGGCGCGCGTCATACTAGGCAATGTTTCGTCGTGCTTGCTCAATGTTTGAGTCAAATTGATCCCTGGCCAAACGTTCACAGTGATGATGAGTATGATGAGTAAGAGTCGACGTCTTCTCTACGGAATCAAAATAGATTCACCAGCAAAGATCAGCTTGAACTGGGAACACCTGCTACCAAAACCCTCAGGGTGTAGTGATGCATAAAATAAAGTTACTCAACATAACAATATCGTACTAAATGTATTGTTACACTAAAGACCAGAATATATCTGTTAGGCGTGCGAATTTGATCTTAGGGTGTGACAGATGGGGCATATACTCCTGGAGATCAGCAATGGGGAATCATCCCTAGTAGTACTGCCGCTGAGAAGAGATTTCTTTACCAATGGGAGAAACATAGTGTGAGGCAACACCAACTTGATTGTGTGTTTCACGGGCCTGCATACAACATAAAATTTCAAATTGCCAATTTTTTTTTGCTACACAAGTTTGAACATAAAAATTTCAACCCCTTTTTTATTCCTGATTGTATGAATTATTCTATCTGAAACAATGCTGGTGTGATGGATACGAATGTCCTGGTGATGAGTGTCCCGATTCATATCCTTTTCTATTGCAACTAAGGACGGATACTTGTCCCCAATGCGGGGAAAAATGTCCTACCTGGGTTAGAAGATAGAAGACGGACACTCTTAGCCACCGGACATTCTTAGCCTCCACACCGGCAAACAAAAATGCCACACAACAAAAATAAATACCTTTCACGATAATGTTTCACTGGAAGTCAGCGAATTATTGTTGTTGAAAATGTTGCTAATAGTATTTAGGCAATAACGACATTCAACATAAATCGGGCATCTTCATTGGTGTGGTCCATCACTGTGTCTTGGTACCGATATTCCGACAGTGATGTGGTATGTCAGAGCTTGGATATGGGTGATGTTTCACCAGATCAGACGAAACGGCTTGGTTTGAAGTTACTGCTGAAGCATCACAACCACAACGATGGTGATGAGGAGTTCATGTTATATCATAATATACAATATATAACCTTCGAAAAATAAGTTGTCAACTGCGATAGACTTCTAGTCCGTCAAAAATTGATAGACGGTCAGACAGATGGCATGGACAATTCAGTTCCATTTGAGTCATCATTACATATTATCTTTAAGCCCAAATATTCTGTCAAAATGCAACAGAACTCACCATTTTACTTAAATTAAATATAAAAATTTCCCAGATGGGACGTGGCATATAACAGGCATGTAGAAGTTCTACTTTAAAAATCTTTATATTTTTTCAGACCATAAATAGTTATCAACAGTTGTAATTATGCTGTCAAAATGCAATGGTATGTGCCATTTCATATCTCGAGTTCAAATAAGTTCTAGGGACCTCCACATATAAAACAGAGCATTAACCGAGTGATAATTTGTGATTTTTCTCATTGACAAAATTGGCCAGAATGCCTCTCCAGACATGTGGAAGCCCAGGGCCTCATAGCCACTGGAGATTAAAGAAATGTAATTCAGATAGCCATATCAATGAACAGGATCAAATTATTACATCAGTATTGGAAAGAGAAGAAGAACCGCTTCTGGAAAGAAAGTGTTTACTTTGTTGATACAAGCAGTCTACAGGTCCCTTTATGTAAAGTTCATTATGCAATAAGTCAACCACTTCAGATTTAATCATCTGAATGGTCAACATATGGCATGCAATATGCAGGCCTGCAAGGTAAGGGGGATATCAGTGTTATATTCCTTGCAATTCTCTATACGGTATCACATCATACTGATGGCAGCATATATTCTCTGATTGCATCAATGTCCTTTCAATCCAGTTTTTAAACCATAAGGTTAATCAAATTATGAATTGTGAAAAAATGGATAATGAAATATAAATGAAGCATTATGCTGATGGGCCGCTTCCGTATGGGCGGTAGCCCTAAAACTACAATTTAAAAAAAAAGTAAATAAAAATGTTATGTTTGGAAATCCTTGGTCTGTCTAAGAAGATCACAATAATAAACTTCATGAAGAGCCAATGAATGTTGCTGTATAAGTTTACTGCCTATGGTGCTTCCCAATGATGAACAAATATCACGAAACTACATGATGAAGCAAAATTCCCAGGTCCGGCCTGGGCAATGTAGATACTGGACATGAGAATTCCACGTATTAAAAAAAGGGTCGTTTGGCTTACAAGGGTCGTGAATTATAACACTGTGAATGTTATATTCATGTTAAGCAAACTAGAATTATTTTCGCTGTTTACAGAAAGTAAATTTCTGAGATGCAAAAACGCGCCTCCATGATTTCACCAACACCACTAAAATTTTGTTAATCCTTTGCCTATCTTGCAAGATCATTATATCGAAATTTCATGGAAATCAAGAAAGTTGTTTAGAAGATATCATGTTACACAGGTTTACCTGCATTCATGTCCATAGCGCCACCAAGTGATGACCAAATACCACGAACAACAAGCAGGTGAAATCTAAATCCCTAGGAAGATGGCACATAAGAGTTCAATGAAAAGAAGTCGTTCAGACGAAATCGTGAAAGGTTTCTCTATGCTCTGCATACAGAGTCACCCAATAGTGAACAGAGCCATCAAAACACAAACAAACAAATTTCACCGGCCTGGGGAGTAAGCACACAAAGTCTGACCCGAAAACATAAGAACATCCTGTTGTGGAAATCCTCTATTAATGCGTAACTAAAGAACAGTATAACAAGTTACCTGGTCATTTATAGAACTTATCTCGATGGAACTAATACAGCGAAGGGTGATAACCGAATCAGTTACCTTTCCTCAGGTATGACTCTTCATAAAAAATCAATACGGAAGTATATATACGACGTGTATGTTTATGGCTTTTCATGCATTCTTATTTTTATGACCAGTGTGAATTATCTCATCTTTTTTTACAAAAAAATACTTAACCCTCATTTATCAAATTTCATAACGAGCATCCGGTGGGAAATTCACCACGCTGAGCTATCCATGTTCGGTCCGATGACCTTTCTTTACACAGCTATCCTGACACACTGACCATCAGTATGTAGCTTAAAGGTCAACCCAAACGGAATTTTTCTTTGTCTAAAAATCCTAAAAAATCATAGTTCATACTTCACATTGTATGAAAAAAATATTGAAAAAATTCTAATCCGATCAGAAACACACGTATTATGAGAGCAAACTGAGCTTTTTCACACTTTCACAGCTGGGTTGATGACGTCACGCAGGGCAATTGGCTGAGAAAAAATAGCGGATAACATGGAAAGCGAGTGCAGTTAGAGCTCCGATTCAGATGTCGATTCGAGCGATATCAGCTCCTTAGATGGAAATATTTTTCGCACAGAAGATGAAATAGACAGAGGAGGATGATGCCGGGCAAAATAACAGTTGTGTGAAGACCAACGACGGAATTCAGCCCTATCAATTTGAGCCGTACAGCTCAGACTCTGACAGTGAAAACCATTCTGACAACGTGGACCTCGACGACGACAGGATTCGGAGAGGTCGTTCGCTGAATACAGATTGGTTTGCAGCTTGACTGGACACTTTATCATCGTCATCTAGACCAAATGTCAATATATTTCAACTGTATTGAATGTAGAACGATTCTGTGATGTAAAGAACGAGCACGTTTGTATTGTTGTTGTTGTTACTGGCCCAGACAGCTTTTTCGAACGGATTAACTCCGGGATTCGACAGAATGGACAGTAAACTGTTGATAACTCTACAGATATACGTCCGATTTGAACGTCCCATAATCCCCATGAAATACCAATTTCAGAATCATATAGTTTGATAAAAAACTTTCGACATTCATGGCGAAAAGTAAGCCGTGGTGAGTGGGTGTCGAAACGATGTGACGGATCGGCATTCAGATTTGCTCAATTTTCGACAAATTACTTCAATTAAATTGAAATCGAATGATATTCCCACAATCTCAAATGTCAAAGGATTATGCAAGTATTATTATCACTTCTGTATCTACAGCCATTCACTCCAGTTGGTGTTCAGAACCAATAGGTGTTCAAAAAAGAAAAAAAACAACAAGAAAAGGTGACCGGTTTGCCCGATCACTGTACGACTTTGTCGTTGTCTGATAACTTGTCTACATGCACTCTCACACTTGTACATGTAGGTATACTGGACCCAGCCCCTGTTTCATAATGTAGTTTAAAGGGGAAACAAAAGGAAGTAAGTCTGCCTATTAAGAAATACTTGAAATAATTTTTTCATTTTTTTTTATTATTTTTTTTTATTTACTTATCAAACGTATATTTTTATATTTAAGAAAGATAATTTCATTATTATTAAATAGTACATATGAAATAGAGACTAACTTGTAGGTGCTCAAGCAACAAATGTCACATCATGGATAGCATTCTGTGCGTTCATCGGGGACGCGAGAGCGAGCAGGGCGTGTACAGCCGTCTCCCTGCCCGAGGCCTCGCTTGCAGGCAAGGTTCGTTCAGCCGATGTCCTTGGTACGATTGCCCTCCTTGCCCGATTTCTTTGCCGTCACATTCTGATAGTTCTTAGGTTTGATAGTTGGAATAGGTGTTCTCTTTAGTTTTGGTTTGTATCCGAATTCAATTGCTACGCTGTAGAGGTCCTCGAATGATGTCTTTCTGTCAAAATGTGCTGAGCAAATTATACGAGTACTGGCTCGGGCCCTCTTTCCACACCCTCGTGTTGCGCACAAATTTCGTCAAATTTGCAGCGATTTTCTCGTCTTTAGGCCACAAATGAATACTAACTCCGTCATCTGTAGTAAAACTGCAACCTCCCACTACACAACGTCGCGGCATATTTAATAAATGATGCCCCGATACTCCGAAAATCTCCAGAAATCTCCAGAAATCAGCAGCTACTTATGACTGGTATACGGTTTTAACATAGAGAATACAAGTCGGCTGTTCCCTCCGTGACGTCACAGCTGGAATTGACAGGACAGCGATTTTCACCTTTCAAACGGCAATATCTCGCCAACCAGACAGCACAAAATTATAAAAAAATTCATTATTTCCAGAATCGAAAGGGCTATTTTTCTATATTTGTGACCTCACATCGTTTGGGTTGACCTTTAACACCAGTATGAGTTCTCTGATGTCTCTTCGGATTATTTTTATGTGCACAACAATACGGAAATAATGAAGATTTTTATGTCTTTTCGTCGGTTTATGTTCTCGGTAGATACTTCATGTAGGATGCTATTGTTTTTGTGTCGCTGAAAAGACACAAATCTAGACACATTGTTGTCCCCAGACTTGGCTATTGTATGCATTGTCTGGTGATTCTTACATGGAGTATGAACCATGTTCTCTCATGGTAAATGAGAAGGTCTTTCCGGGCACAGCTATATGAACACAATGGTCATTCGTATGGCTTTTCACCAGTATGAGTTCTCTGATGTCTCTTCAGATAAGTTTTCTGTGTACAACTATATGGACAAAATGAACATTTGTATGGCTTTTCACCTGTATGAGTTCTCTGGTGTCTCTTCAGATTATTTTTCTGTTTACAACTATACACACACAATGAGCATCTGTATGGCTTTTCGCCAGTATGAGTTCTCTGGTGTATCGTCAGATGATTTTTATCTGTACAACTATACGGACATAATGAACATTTGTATGGCTTTTCACCAGTATGAGTTCTCTGATGTTTCTTCAGATGAATTTTCCGTGTACAACTATATGGACATAATGAGCATTTGTATGGCTTTTCACCAGTATGAGTTCTCTGATGTGTCTTCAGATTATTTTTATCTGTACAACTATACGGACATAATGAACATTTGTATGGCTTTTCACCACTATGAGTTCTCTGATGTTTCTTCATATGAATTTTCTGTGTACAACTATATGGACATAATGAGCATTTGTATGGCTTTTCACCAGTATGAATTCTCTGATGTGTCTTCAGATTATATTTATGTGTACAACTATACGGACATAATGAACATTTGTATGGCTTTTCACCAGTATGAGTTCTCTGATGTCCCTTCAGTTTATTTTTACGTGTACAGCTATACGGACATAATGAACAATTGTATGCCTTTTCACCAGTATGAGTTCCCTGATGTCTGTTCATATTATTTTTCTGTGTACAACTATACGGACATAATGCGCATTTGTATGGCTTTTCACGAGTGTGAGTTCTCTGATGTTTCTGTATATAACTTTTCTTGGTACAACTATACGGGCATAATGGGCATTTGTATGGATTTTCGCAGGTATGTGTTCTCTGGTGGTCTAGCTTATCACTGATCTGGTCTGCGTTTTGGGTTTCTATGACATGTGTCAAGGAGGTGGTGTTTGGGCTGGAACAGTTAGTTTTCGCCAGAGTATAATTTCTGCACACATTATTGACCCGATACAGGTTCACAGGAAAAGGTTTTTCCACCAGAGTTGTATCATCCTCAAGTCTGGTCTGTTCGGTATCACTGCATGTGCCCGGACACTCCTGGAAGATCAAAACAATCAGTCTAGTTATCATGATTGGACTACTGACAAGGTCAAGGGGTGGTGTTTTAATAATCAGCAATATATCACTGTAAGCTATCACCCATGGAAAGGAATGGCTATTTTACAGAAGTGAGTGGGTGAGTGAGTACGATTTAACATCTTTTTCAATTATATTTCTCTCATATCAAGACGGTGCCTACATGTGCCAGGCCACGAGAGTGCTCGCAGTCCCTTTTATCCTGAACACATATCAGCCCAGCCAGTAAAGTGACCGGTCACCCATCCAAGTTTGACCTTGGCTACTTATGTTACTAGGCGGGGTGAGTGGGCAGTTCTTGAAGGGATACAGTGAATGATTCAAAATTATAAGGATATGTAACACTTGAACGTGTGCGGGATAGTTACTCAATATTGAGATGCGATACAATTTGCGATATCCGTGTGTAGTGTAGACAAATCAGTATATCACGGTGCTCCTTTTGGTCAATATTTGACCAGATAATGTATGTTTGCAACAGTTATCACCTGTGTTATTGTATATTACATATACGGGATACACCCGGTATGACTTACTTGTTTAATCGGTCTATGTACAAGAATCTTCTGTAGTGGCCAGTCAACTACATCAAACTCGACTACATGATCTTGTTTTATAGTTACATGGTTGTGTATTCCACTTTGGATCGCCAATTCCTCCTTCACAAACATATTCTTGGTCCGTTGGCTCCAAAATTCGACCTTCATCGCTGATTCGTCAGTTTGGTTAACATCCTCCGGTTTTACTGAAAAATCTTCCATTTCTTCTAACTGTGAAACTAATGCGGCCCTGTTTGAAAAGACACAATACCCTTTGAATCAATTATATTTCTCGCAGCTCGAAACATCTAAACACTACGTGGATATTCTATCCATATCCTATATATAATGACAGATATATAATGTCCAGTTTGGTCCGGTCAGATGACGACCCAACAATGAACTAGCTGAACGCATGCGCAACACGAGCACGAGGGAACGGTTCTTCTCAAGTTTGTGGAAAAATTTGGTCAGCACCATCAGCGGACACATAGAGGCGGTAATTGAGAACAGACCCTCCCCCGCTGAGAGGTTGATAATGCATGGTGGTGGTGTTTTCGTACCGATGAGAACAGATCAGACAAATTGTAGAGCACCAGTTGCACATGTAGTATGAAATGAAGATCCTAGAATGTAATCCCTCAAAAGACATCACCAGTACTAGAATTTGACAATGATAAAATAGATAAAGATCAGTCATTTTCAATAGGCTTCTGCTTCATCGCCAGTGGTATATGTTATATGAAATTGGAAAGCCTGACAATAATCCTTCAAGGGATATTGAGTCAATAATCGAGATGGACACACAGACGGTCGGGCAACGCAATTTTTAAATGATTTACTTATCTTTTCACGGAACGGCAGATGTCTTACAGCTTACACATGTTACATAATTTAACATACAGACAGAAATCGTGACCACCTCGTCTATCGACGGGTGTATAAGACCGGAAGTGATCATTAATCATAAGCAATTCCAGGCGGTTGCACTGGTCACTAGTGACGTAAAGCCATCCTGACATGCGCATTATGCTTATATTTTTTCAAAATCAACCGTTGTTCCGTTCACGTATATCTGCAAGAAATGTTAAAACAATTGATGATATAATTATCTTCCTACATTGTGGAACACTCTGCCAGAAAATACTGCTCTACATTGAAACAGGACGGATAGGAAGTGTTTATAACAATCGATTTACGTAATTAAAAAACAAAGGGATACATGTTGAACAGTTCAGGCGTTCGTACTGAAGTTTAAAGGGACGCGAAGGCATGATAATAGAGAAGCACTTTTACTGAATCGATAAATGACCGTTTTGGTGGTAAAAACACACAAACCTTTCAAACACTCAAACGATCTTGCCAGTCTTGAACATACCCAAGTTCATATGCAAATATTGTTTCACAGCTGAAGGACAGAATTGTGAAACGCAGAAGGATTCAAGACTCTGGGCTTGTAAATACAGTTCATCAATATCCAGATCCAAATTATTGTGAAAATACCCAGCCTCTTAAAACCAACAGTTTCAGCAAGTCTAGTTTGTCAGGAGCAACCTGTCAATCTTTTACATTTCAATTAAATACATACTTCCTGTTTTGATTTAAGCTTGCAGGACTATCTGACATGTCTGGCTCGTATAATGAACACGCAACCTCAAATTTGGAGATTTCAACACACGCATTTTCTGAATGTTTTCCATTATATTGTAAATGCCAAATAATTTGGTTACGGTAGCTAATTTTATAAAAATGTGTTGCTTTCTTGTATAATTCGACATGGGCGAAGCATCTCCTGGAAATACGTTTCAACATTGCTCTACTCATGCAAGCTTCAGCTTGTATCTTTGTTATATTTCACCATATTTTGAGTGCTTAAATTGTTACCACCACAAAGGTCTCAAGGATATTAGTGAACGCAGTATTGTTGTTATTAGTATACCGGTATATGAAGACAATGGCATTGTACGTGAGGTGCATTTCGATCGTGGGCATGTGTAAATATTCCGCTACAAAATGAATAATGCTGACCAACATTTGTAGGATAATCTATTTTGCAGGAGTTAATTCAATATTTCGTGTAATTTTGCTTGAACAAATGTTTTCACTTTATTGTTGAGTTTACATTTAACAGTTACATGCCCAAAACGTCCAGTTTAACATTAAACGGACAGAAACTAAATGCTCTGCACATACACATTCTTTTTCTTCGGCATACGCTTGTCAGTAATTTCCAAAATAAAATGATCTGTCCAACGTGATATGACGTAAATTGATATAACGACGTTAAATAGGTAACATACATGCATTACGTGAGACAAACTACAGAATCAGAACCTAATCACAAACCTAGTGTAAATCCACGTAAAGACAGACAATCACCGAAGTCTATCATGTTCAGATTTCATCGTTTGCGTGGGCGTTTTTTGCGGGGGCTGCCATATTGGATTTGAGGCAGTGTGGGTAATTTGCTATAGATTTGAAAAAAAGGATAAATATGCTAATAAATTCAAGGATGAATTCCCTTCCGATTCTCTTCCGAGTGATAGAATATTTGGCGAAAACGCCCGAGTGTGGTCTGCACTTTCCGCACTCAAATGTTTGCAGAGTGCGGTCAGATATCTTTTTTCGCGAAAATGGCACTTTACATCACTGTAGAAGTTTAATAAAATTTAGTTATACGGCAAGAAAAAGCTGTATAACATGTCCATCTATACCAAGCTTATTTATTAGGTTTTGAAGATCTGATGTTTCGTAAAGAGATAATCGGTTGTTCATTTAAAAAATAAAAATTTGCCACGGAGTTGTTAACTTACGCCGTAGCAAAATCAAGCCATTTAAGCTCTTTCGCTGACGTCCGCGTGATAGGTCATCCTTGTTCGCTAAAAATTGGGGAAGGGAGTCACAACAAGCTGATTATCAATAGGGGAATTAATTATAACAGGCAAGAAATCATAAACGGTGACACTGCGATTGTCTGAATCGCCAGATATCGTTCACTCACTTCAGATTATGACCTAGATGCCCGCACGGTACGGACAACCAATTTGCAAGTAAAGGTCATAAAACAAACACATTCATCAAGCTATAGTTTATTGCAGATTTTATTGTGTTTAGATTCGAACACTTTTGAGGTGTCAATTCATGAATAGCTTTTAAGTCCAACTGCAAAATTTTACCAAGATCTCAAACAACTGATAAAACGAAATGTTAGAAAGTCAGATTCCTCATATTTAGACAAAACACCATTAACTTATATCCGTGAATTGTACATAGCGGTGCAAGGACATTTTCCCAGGTGGACATCAATTTCTCCCTGGAAATTTTCCGATATTTCCTTCTGTGGACATGCATTTCCCCCTTCCTATATATTTTTGTACTATGACTTCGTACAAATGTTTAACAAAATTGAAATATTGACAAAAACAAATTTGGGGGCATTTCTCTATTATTACTCATTATTTTGTATAATTCGGCATGATAAAACAATATAGCTACCGGTAGTATACATATACGTTAACAACTATTACGTAGTCATAAATACATAAATATTTTGATCCATACGATAGAATAGAAGAGATGTTTATTTGCTAATTGGGTCATTCCATGAAATGGGGTCACCTTTAAGCACTCAAACTTAAAACCAGTGAATTTTCTAAAATATTACACTGATTTTAAAAACATTTATTCCTATTTAATGCCAGATACAAGTAGATATACATAAGATAACATCTTAGTTATATGTACGACCATTACTTTTGGAGGACCATCGATGTCCGCATATGAGGACACCCACGGACCCCAAAAATGTGACATTGCAAACATTGCAAACATTGATGCTTTTGTTTGCACTGTGTGCATGAATTGCTAATAAATTTGACCAATAAAACAACTTAAAGTATCGATCTGGCTCATGTCTTTCAATTTATTTTAGTTTATTTCATATCAGTCACCCTCAAATGCAGATTCTGGATGCATGAAACCCTCAAAATCCAGGGTGCGCGTGTAACGCTTGGTGTCCTCTTTTGTTACTTACCTTACCTCTTACCTGTCACCAAGAAAATGTCATTCAGTGGTCATTCAAAACTATTCTTGAGCTGGGCTAATCTTGTCTATTATCGATCCAAATATGACAGGATTTTGATGTGTCCATTTAGCTGTAGTTGGAATATACTCTTATGTCTCGCTTTCGTGTCCTCTTTCATGTGTTACACGCACCACCCTCGTCTTGCATTTTACTTATTATTTTTTTTGACATGATTTACAATGTGCAGCAATGGAACCCAAAATTTGTGACATGGCTGGTGGAGCCACTTTAGAGTAGGTGTCATATAATGAGACAATTGCAAAAAATAGCGGGTAGGTAGTATTGTGCTTTTTCGTGTCCTGAACCGTTACCTTTGCCACTTCGTTACATGTGTGACAAACAAATGCTGATTCCAGAAGAACGAAAGTGAAACTAAGACCAGTCTTACATATAAAATGTTCATGTGCCATGATCAGTTTGATGGTAAAGTCTAGAGTTTGATGGCGACCTAGTATGGTGATTTCGCATGATGTATGCGAAAGGACACGAAGACATTTTTGGTGTCCATGTTACACGCACCACTTGATTGGCTTGAGGCAGTGAATGTCACTAAATATGCTGACTAAGAATAGGATTAAATATTCTAACAATTTGATCATGTTTTTATTCTATTTGACACTTAAGTTAACATGTTATGTGATGAATTTTGCATATAGTTTGGTGTCCTCGTTACACGCGCAACTTCATTATTTTATTTTTCTCCCAAATTGTGGAATATTATCCGTTTTCTTATGTTTTCCGAATCTCTGTATATCAATATTATCCCTAACTTAGTGCAGCCAGGAATTGACATCTTTTCAAAATTGGTTTGCATGTCACACTTTGGTACCCCCATTTCATGGAATGACCCAATTAGCACCTACAGGAATGAAAAAAAACATCTACATGAGGCGAACAATCAATAATGTAACATACATGTGATATGTTTATGCTATGTTTATTAAAAGCTACGACATTGATATTCTGTCTGATACAGTGACGTCACCGAGGGATTCCTTCCCCTGAAGAGCTTAATTTTAACACAGAATTAAATGAAAGAAATTCTAAAAAGAATGGTTCAGTTCTAATTTCAACAGTTTTTTTAACAGAATCTTTCACTTCCCCAAGTTGTAGAAATTCATCTCAAATCTCCTGTTATGCGGGTGGCGACGGTGCTTTAATTGACAGAACAGCCAATCTTGTTTGGAGCCTCTGTTATCGCCATTGTATCTAAGAGATTTGATACATAGTAAATATTTATGTTATTATATCAGTCAGGTTCCACACAGAACCTTGAAAATAACAAAATGAACAATAGCTTCTAATCAGTACAGAAATTAAGTAACAAACATGCCGATTGAACTAATTATTTGAATTTTAAAAACAATGTGAATATTCCTACGAAGTAGGCTACATATCGCAAATTGTCCGGTAATGAGTCAGTGAGTCCATACGAATCCTTTCGTCGGCAAAATAAGGAGAACCATTGACATTAGAACCTTTATTTTTGGCATGAACGTGCATTAGGGCATTGTTACCAGCAAGTTCTGAGCTGACCGAATTCTGATGAAAATTTGATTTGTAATTATTTTATTTATTATTTATTGATAGTTCAGCGAGTGCACTGTCATGCCCATTGGGAACCCTTGGCTGTATGTTTCACTGTATATATAACACAGTACAAAGCGTGATGGGATAATGAAATAGGAAATGCTAATTTTCCATCATTTGTTAGTGCATTTATCTACACTGCTATTACCAGGCAACTTGCCATTCTTAATACACACAATTCAGTATATTGTTATAGATATATGTAAACTGTGGCCTTTAACGTGTATCCTATTTCACATCCAAACATTTCATCACAGACCAAATCATGCAGGCTTCAAATTTAGGTCAAATTGCCACTGATGATGAAATATCCTACATCAACCAATTAAGTCAGCCTGAAGCAATAACCCAGCAGAACATAGAAAGATCTGGTATCATCCTTCAGATTAGCCTGTGAGCAACAATGATAAAATTTACTGAGGGTGAAACAAAGCTGTCCTGCAAGCCACCCAAGGAATTTATCAGCTTGTGTTGGGACATTTTGTTGGTATCATGTAAGTTGTTTAGTAGTTTACTCATTCAAATCTCCATACCATATTTTCTGTTATTCAACAGACAAATTTCTTTACTTGTTTTAATTGTTTAAGTTTTACTGGGTTTCCACTGCTACAGATAGTAACATAGTACTGATACTGTAGAAATGGGTAGTGTGAATTTAATTATTTCATGTTTAGTACAATTTGTTCACATGAATGGTGGAATGTCTGGACTCTCAAATGAAAGTGTGTTATACATGTATAGCTCAAGCATGTTAGGTTTGAGGAACAAACATAGTTGCAATTAAGATATAACCAAAGAAATTTCATGACAATTATTGAATCTAAGTAGGCCCCTACCTAACAAAATTAGCTTAATAAAAAAGGCCTTCCTGACGTAAATTGTTTTCTTTTGAGAGAGAATGGTATTTTCTGGGTTAAGAATTTCCTGTATAAAGATAGGTTGTTCAAGGAGGCTTTGTTTTGCCGCTGTTGTGTGCATTAAGGGTATGGAAACATGATATATGCACCCAGAGCCCTGATCTACAGCTGTATAAAACTCAACATCTGGCATTGACGGCATGTTTAAAGGGTCTTAATTTATTTTCCTTGGGTAGAATTTAACTAGATAAAGTAACTTTGATTGTACTTCTTGAATATTGACTATATATCACACTGGGATATAATTTAAACAAAAGCATTACATGTGTAATTATGTCTAAATTTTTCTTGTCATTTCAAATTTTGATTCCTTGATTAAGGGATACCGAATCACTGCCACGGAGTGTGTTGGTGTGTCACAGAATCACTACCACAGAGTGTGTTGGTGTGTCACAGATTCACATCAGCACAGTAACTGGTAAACTATTCATTCAATCCCATCACTTTTAATCTTCAACAAAATATTCAATACTGTTTTAATCGAAAATTTCTGCTGATTTTTGATGAAAATCTCTGGTGATTCTGACTTGGGCTGCATGTGCCCATCTTAATATAGGCAGGATTTCAACTTGGGGCTGGGGGGGGGGGGGGAATGCCAAGAGCTCAGTGCCTGTCCTAATGCCTACCTTACTTCGTAGGTCCTGTGACGCATAGTCACACTGCCATGTTATCATATTCTCCACAAAATATCACCCAGTAATGTATGTTTTGTCTTCAATGAAACCATGCGGTATTGGGAGTAGTTTGGAAGCAAAACCATGAACTATGCATGTGAAAATAGTGCCCTGTTGAAGAAAAAGTAATTCATGGCAAAACTTAAGATAACTATTACAATATTTTACTAAATAATACAAATCGTGGTAAGGGTATCTTAAAATATTTCAGCGTGTTACAACGACTTGTAGTTATAGTCAAAAAAGTGTCCACAGAGGGAAATGTTTCAAGGAGAAAATATCTCGGGAGATGTCTACAGGGGTAAATGTCCTCAGGGTGGAATGTCCTGGCTTCATAAGCTATCAGTCACCATTATGTCTTTCATTTGTTTACAATAATTTGATTATATATCGTATAAACATCCCAATATTTCTGTCCATTATAGTAATATCTCTCTTCGAATAGTTTGGCATTCTTAATTTTTCATTCAAGGATAAAATTAAAATAATTCTATCAGTTTAATTCCTTAAATTAATTTATGATGAAGAAGAATCCCAATATTTCAACATACTTTATCCCCGATCCGATCCAGAGTATCAATTCTGATCGAACGTGTTTGATTATACTGAAAATTATTCTTGTTTTTGGGACCTTGAAATCTGTGAAACAGTCTGCTATGTCAGATAAAGAAAAATACGTTTTCCGATTGATCAAGTATTCCACGCATCATCCACAACCACAGCAATTCAAAAACTTTTGGGTAGCCAGTATTTCATCAGAAATCTCCAGCCACAAACGACCAGGAAAATGAAAAGAACTCGCACTAGGCTGCGCCTATGTATATAATTTCCAATGTCACTTCTAAACGTCCGTAATATAACAGTGACTATATAGACGTGTATGGTTGGCGAAAAAGAAGGAAGTAAAAACATGATACGAAAAAGGCAGTCAGAAGCGAACAAAATAAGTATACTTCGTTCATTTTTAGGATTTATGTATTTCATGTTACTTGAGACTATACGTAGAAGACTTTGATTATGTTTGTTCATATATTCTATACACTAAAGAGCTTATATAAAATAATTACTCACTTGTCCCGGTTCAGATTATCGAAGAAACAGAAGAAAGAACACTCAAAGGACTTTCCTTCTACAAGATTTTCAACGACCAACGCGCCACAACAAATTGGACTTGCCCACTATGATCTAATTACTGAACTCGGAAATGATTCGGAATTTGTTTTTAACTACACAGCGGACAAACTTATTTTCTTTTCAGATGCTTTCGAACGAACTATTTTGTTCAGACCTCCAGTAAAATGGATGAACCATTTATTGAATTAGAACGCCAAATATATGAAGAGTGATAGTTTATATCTATTCTTACAATAATTTGATTGGTGCGGCAGCTGAATTCCACAATACACATCATTACACATTAATCTAGAAACCTTAAAATTGAACTTGCAAAGCATAATATGGTAGCACAAAAAAGGGGGGAAAAAATCATCCTTTTGTGACATTTTTCTATGTTATATGTTTCACCAAGTATTTGAGGAGAGGAGTTTCATTATTTAAGGATTGACTGTGATTTTTTTTTACGTTCATTGGAGTATGAACTTATAAACCGCTGTGCAAACTGTATGATTCCGCGTAGTGGATAATACAAAGTTTGCACAGCGGTTTTTAAGTTCAGACCCCAATGAACGTAAAAAAAATCACAGTCAATCCTTATAATTAAATTAATCAAGCAAAAGTAATTCAATAAGAGAAGAAATTGAACGTGAAACGAACGAATTCTTCGGTTTAATTCTTGTAACGGGAAAACCCCTGCGCGTATAAATACAGTCAACAAATTTCGTAACTCTTAGCAACGTCTCAGTGCACGCGCACGTCAGTTGGTAGGCCTAGCGCGGTTCAAACAGTTTTCAGTTTGACAGTTTGTTGCACATTGTGTATGGAGGGAAACTTCTGTGCTGTGTGTGTTGTGTTGTATTCGAGCGGACGCATAATTTTGTGTGATATCAGAGACAGAAAACGCGAAAACTGATATTCTTTCACAGACTTCGAAGTGTATCAGTTCTGGTGAACTGATGTCAGCCTTTGTGAACAGAGATTGAACGATGATGTTGCCCTCGTAGGCCACCCAACAGGTTTTGTGGAATTAACATTCTGTAACACTCCCCCCCCCCCACTCCCCCTTGACTAGAGGAATTGTATCGGACATCTGCCGTACGGTACGGTACTTGTTACATACATCCGCTTATCGTGGCAGTCAATACTCCCCCCCCCCCCACAACAGCAAAAAGGTCGGCGGATGAAATTCCACTCCTCGCAGGAACGGTAACGAACGAATGGATTACCAAACTCTGTATCTCAAGAGAACCAGATCTCAGGTAGGATTAGTTCAATCAACTAGGTCACGGAGATGTCGACTTATTGCTGATCTGATTTCCAGGACAGACAGACAGACATTATCTCGGCGCTTTTCTCTTCGAAATTCTTGTACATGTAATTTTACAAACAATTTTCTCAATACAAATAAATATTTAATTTCACTCCTTCCAGTTGGTTTTAGAGTTTTCTGTTTGCATTATTTGAGCAATATTATTTATGCACCAAAACCTGAATCGATTTACACTACGACCAGTGATCCAGTGCTATTTATAGCAACGAAAAAGTAGTGCAGTTGTGGGCGTGGCATATCGTATTTTTAGATTCATTGAAGTATGAACCGAAAAATTTAGCACTAATCAGCCATTCAAATCGCAGGATTTACGAACAATACGGGTAGAATTTAATTATAACAAATTCACAACAGGCATTACCATTAATACTTGCGTAAATTGAAAACATGGAATTTAACGGTTCTTAACTAAAATAAATCAACATACTTACAATCTAAATTCTACATTGGATTGGGGGAGCAAGAGAATTGTTTTCACTAGTACCACAGGTCCTCAAAACAAGCGTTTTTTTCGGGGGGATGGGGTAGGGTGAAGTGTCGAAATACATCATCTATACATAACACCCTGTTTATATATACACACACCAAGGTGTGAAGCGTACATTGGGTACCGGTACACGAGAAATAAACGGTTTACAGAGGTAATAGCGTTCGGTGACCAGTGTTTTTCACGCATAATTTAACGGTATCGTTCTATTGGCGTTTGGAACGCGTTTTAATAACCTCCTGAACGCGTTTGGTCTTAGTTTCGTTTCCTTCGCAAAGAATGCGTTTATGCCTCGCAAATTTTATCATCGGTATGTTCGTTTATCTTTCGTTTCGTTTCGCTTGAAACGCGTTTCACGAAGCGTTCGCAAACGCGTTTAAACATACAAGTACTTCGTTTCGCTTGAAACGCGTTTTATTGTTGTTGTTGTTAAATAAACAATACCGTCCACGCCACGGTTGCTTCGTTGGGCGAAAATACCATTTGTTCTGTTAGTTTTTTTTTCTTCTTTTTTTTTATTTGTACACTGGTTCTGCGAATGGGTGTTGATCAAAATCTGTTAATAATTAAGTTGTTCAAGATGCAGCAAAACGGACAAAAATCCACCGGATTTTGAAAGAGAAGTATGGTGTAGAAATATGTGAGCGATGTTTTTACAGTTTAAAGAAAAGCGGTGGAAAACTTTGCGCGCCGGGGTCAAAGGTACAGCAATCAGAAGCGAGTATTTCAAAACCGTCACAGAGCTCTCGTCCAATCAGAAGCGAGTATTTTGACCCGGTGCATTATGGGACATATCCAAGATGGCGGTTGCAACATGTGAGTGAGGCGTGCAAAACGCCCGTGAGGCGTCCTCAACGCCCGTCTTAACGCATGGGCGCACTAACGACGGCGAGTGAGTGAGTGAGTGGTCATATAAGGTCGTTTGTACACCATTAGCCTCATTCTGTGTCCATCCTTTGACCGGGAACCATGTCGAGTACATGTCCGTTCTGTCAAAAGACAATCTCTCGTCGCGACAATATGCGCAGACATATGCGTCTAACGCATAGACAAGAGACGCCAAGTGGCGTACGACATCCCTATACGATGACGGTGAGCGGCCCTACAGGGTGTGTGGGAAGACGTCCTGGGTGATGATGTTTCTAGAGGAAGGTGTGGCAACCCCAGCTCCGACACGTGTTGTTTGGTGTTATAGCCAGTGGCAGCCCTCCTAGCTTTGTCCCACGACATAGACGAACCCTATTACTTCGATTCCGAGCAGACCAACGTGGTAGTCCTCGATGATCTGATGAGTGCGGCCAAGGACAATTCGAAAATCGCCGACCTATTCACCAAAGGGTCCCATCATCGCAATCTGTCCGTCATCTATTTGACTCAGAATCTCTTTCCTCAAGGGAAGGCGTCCAGAGATATTGCCTTGAACTGCCAATACTTTGTGTTGTTCTCCAATCCCATTGACAGAGCACAAATCCGTGTGTTTGGTAGTCGAATTTATCCTCAGAACATCGACCATTTCATGCCGGCGTTTCAAGGAGCGACAAGCCGTCCGTACAGCTGGCAAACCTATTTTCTTTTCAGAAGAATTCGATATATATTTTATTCAGACATCCATTGAAAAGGGATGGAACATTTATTGAATTGGAATGCCAAATATATGTAGATTAATAGTTTATATCTATTCTTACAATATTATGATCAATACGGCAGCTGCATTCCACAACACACGATTATTCTAGAAACCGCAACTTGCAAAGTATGTTATCACAAAACAAAGTACAAAATTCATCATTTTGTGACGTTTTCCTATGTTATATGCTTCACCAGTATTCCTGGGGAGAAGTTTCATTTAAAACCCAATTCACAACTGGCATTGCCTTTAATAGTTGCATAAATTGAAAACATGCAATCTAACGGTTCTTAACTAAAATAAATCAGCATTCTTACAATCTAAATTCTACCTTAGATTGGGGGAGCAAGAGGACACTTGTATGTTACAAGCCATTATGACAGCACAGTATATTGACAAATGACAATGTCTTTAATAGAATGTACAGTAAAACAGGCTCCGCGAGAACAGCACAGCATCCTTTTCCAACGCCTATGTAAAATGTTGTTTTCACTAGTAGCACAGGTCCCCAAAAACAAGTTTGGGGGTAGGGGGGGAGGGGGAGGAGGCGGCTTTAGAATAAAGTTTCGAAATACATAATCTTCACATAACATCATGCTTTATATAAACGCACACCAAGGTGTGAAACGTAATTTGGGTAAACGAAAAATAAACGGTTTACATGTACCTCAAAACAAATCCACCAGCATATTCTGGAAGTTTCGATCTATAAATTTCGACCGTCAAATTGATTTTTGTACTTTTAAACATTTGCCGATTGGGCGATTTCAAATCCAAGTTCAATGTCCGTTTTCTGCGTCTCACAGAGCTGATGACCCGACTTATCTCAAACCGACTTTGATTCTGACTAGCCAGTCGCGTGAAGCCCCCGACTACCTTATTTGGAAGTACCAATTCAGCAGTCCTGACCATACTGACAGGAAAATCAAATTTGCAACTTTCAGATGTGAGCGACGAAAGCCTGACAAAAAATCGGAGAGGAAGCATCTGGCTTATTGTTGGTTTGTCCCAGATGAAGTATAACCCAAGTGATTAAATAAAGAGGATATCAATTTAAAATAAAGAGATAAAACGAATTCCACTTTTACTGGAAAAGCATAAAAGAAAAATAGTCAATTTATTCAATCGACAATTTATTCAACAATGACTTGTTTTCTGTCAGACATTGAAAAGCATAAACATTATCCCCTTATACATCTTCCCCTATCAAGGTCCCAATGATTTTAGCAGACAAAATACATTAACTGAAACACAACAGAGCAGATAGGCTCATGTATTAAAAACCCCTCTCTGTGTGTTATTGTGCAGCTCAACAACACTTTTCCAAAAACACACTTCACATACATCTTTCAATCTCATTGATATTGCTCCCTGAAATAGAGCTACACCCCTGTAAAATGGAGATGAAAGAAGTTCTTCAAACATCTACCACAAGAGACAATGAGCATATTAACTGTAGCGTGTGGTGATGAAGAAATAAAATTGGCATCTAAAGAATTTGCATAATACTGAGATATATTTTGTTCCCTATTACAATATAATGTCATGTTACGGTGAAGAATTACTATTACAACAGAAAATTTTAGAATGTGGTTTGGTAACCGTATCTAAAAAAAAATATCCAGGGCCCAAATGTTGTACCCCATTAATGATTTATGTTGCATAAATTAATATAGACAAAGCCTGATCATTTGAATGTACGTATTTGTCCTGGTTCACTATGGACATCACATAATCGCAACATGTTAGGCAGTCCCTCGTGTAGGATAATATTAGTTACATGGGTTGTCAGTGGCCCAATATGAAATTTATATTGGACGAGGCGTCAGTCGAGCCCAATATAAATTTTACTTACCCCATATATTTCTGTATTGGTTCACTGACAAACCGTGTAACGAATTTATCCCGCTGAAGACCTTTTCTGGACAAGCTAATGTCCATAAGCAAATTCTGTGATAAAGGACTTCTTGTGAACAACTTTGGCCCTATGTTGTTGTTGCTCACAAAAAAAAACAAAAAAAACAACAACACTCTTGAAGTCAGATTTGCAATATTCATTTGCGTTGATCGTCGCTGATTTAGAATACGAGCTGTTCACATTATGAATGCTATCTAAATTAGAACTACAGCTGCTGAAACTCACATTTATTACAAATACTTGTCAAACTGAAGCTCGAGGAATACTGGACGCGACCCGGACAACACGAGTGCGTTGAGAAGGAATAATGTAAAGGGGGATAACCTAGTTACCCGCCCCAAATTACAATCGTGGAGGTGGATGGAAAAATATCGGGCGACCATGTGACCGTGATAGATCGTTTTCATTGGACGATTTTGCCCGAAGCAGGATAGATTAGGGTACACTGTGCGTGCAATATACTTGGCCATTTTCATTCGCTGTCGGTCTGCTAAATCTGTCATATTTGGATTGTAGTTCCACATATCGTTGCTGGAGGCTTCAAGCGACTGATCAATCAGAATTGGTTAGTCAATGAAAGCTCGTATGTAACACGGGAGAAGAGTATCTCCCCACCACCCGTATACATGTTTAACACAAAAGTCGGTTTGAGAAAATGCGGTTCATCAGCTCTGTGAAACGGGTAAAATGTACCGTGAACTTGGATTTTGGATCGCCCGCAAAGGTGTAAAAGTACACAAATTTAACAATTTCACGACGAGAATAAAAAGAGCAACCCTTCTAGAATATGTTGGTGTTTTTCGTTTTTTTGTTGTTGTTGGACAAACCGCTTATTTCTCGTTTCACCCAACGTACGTTTCACACGCTGTTGTGAAAATTTAAAGCATAGGGTTATGTATAGAGACCTCATATTTAGACAATTCCCCTTGAAACCACTCCCACCCTCCCCAAGCTCTTCTAGTGAGTGCCAGTGACTAACAGAAAGACCGCCTTCCAGAGAGGAAGTGGCTTTAAAACTCCAGTTGGTGCAAATGTTACTTGTGAGACCATGATTGTAAACATGTTTGTTTGCGGTAACAAGACCTTCAACTAAAACTTGGGTGGGTAGATAGAGAAGTGTTCATTTTTATTCAGTGTGGGATAATGTACCAGAAAAAAATGTTAATTTTGTGAGAACTACCAACAAAAAATATTTTATTGGTAGTTATCACAAATAAACATTTTTTAAGTTTGGCCATATCGATATAAGATGTGAAGTCACCTCACAAAGTCTAATCAAATCTGATCCTTGGTCTAAGGGAGTGAAATTTACCATTATATATCTTAGGACCAGGATCTACTAAAAAAATAAAAACAAAAACAAATATGTTCGCTCTGTTTATGTCACAGTCTATTATGTGGTTAGACTTTCAGATGATTTTAATAATGCCATTTTCTCTATAGCAAATATACATTGGAGTAGGAAATAATTTCAAAGTGTAAACTAATCTTCTTGAAAATGCTGCTACACATGTGGCTAGGCGGCGAGCGGCATAGCAGGGAATGTTTTGTCGTGCTTGCTCAATGTTCGAGTCAAATTGTTCCCAGGTCAAACATCCACAATGCTGACGAGTATGAGGAGTATGGGGTTGATTTCTTCTCCACGGAATCAAAATAGATTTCACCAACCATGATCAGGACGCACAAGGTTCACCTGCTGTCAAAACCCTCAGGGTGGAGTGATGCATAAAATAAGTTACTCAATATAATAATATCGCACTAAATGTACTGGTACACTAAAGACTAGAATATATATACACAAATGTTTGGCAAACAAGGTTTAATGAAAGCTCATGTGAAACACGGGAGAAGAGCATTTCCGCTGAATACATGTTTAACGCACAATTTGGTACTCACAGGGCTTTAGATCTCCCCAATTTGGGCACACCCTCTGTTAGGTGTAGGAATTTCTTTTTAGGATGAGACAGATGGGGGCATATACTCCTGGGGGACTAGCAATCGGGAATCATCCCTAGTAGTAATGCCTCTGAGAAGGGATTTCTTTGCCGATGGGCGAATCCCATGTGAGGCAACACCAACTTTAATTTTTGTTCACGGGCCTGCAGACAGAATATCAGAATAAATATTTGGGTTGTAAAATTTCAAATTGCCGCTTTTTTGCTACACAAGTTTGAACATAAATATGTCAACCCCCTTTTTTATTACTGATTGTATAAATTAGGCTGTAATATTCTATCTGAAACAATGCCTGCAAACCAAAAATGCCACACAACAATAATAAATACCTTTCACGATAGTTTTTCACTGGGAGACAGTGAATTATTGTTGTTGTAAAATGCGACTAATAGTACCTAAGCAATGACGACATTCAACATAAATCGCGAACCTTCATTGGTGTGGTCCATCAATGTGTCATGGTACCGATATGACAACATTGGTGTGGTATGTCAGAGCTTGGACATGGTGGATGTTTTACCAGCTCAGTCGACACGGCATGGTTTTAAGTTACCGTTGAAACATGAGACTGTTGCAACACACGCAAACTTTAGCAGATTGACCCGGAAGACCTCAGCCACAAAGATGATAATGATGAGTTCATGTTATATCAAAATATACAATATATAACCTTGGAAAAATAGGTTGCCAACGGGGATAGGCTTCTAGTCTGTCACCAACTGCACACGTATTTATGAATTTGGAGAGCCTATCTTCACTCCTTGAAAAATTCTTGGTAATGCTAAATTTAAACTTGATAAAACCGGTTAAGCTGATTCACTTACCCACCCACCCACCCGACCTACCGACCGAAAAACAAGCAGGTGAAATCTAAAGCCCTAGCAAGATGGCACATAAGAGTTCAATGGAAAAAAGTCGTTCAGACGAAATCGTGAAAGAAAGGTTTCCCTATGCTCTGACTAAAGCGTGACCTAATGGTGAACAGAGGCTATCAAAACACAATCAGACCAATTTTCTCGGTCTAAGGAGTTAGCACACAAAGTCTGACCCGAAAATATTTAACGGTTTCAGAAATATGTTTCACATGAAAACATAACAGCAGCTACTTTGTGGAAATGCTCTATTAATGAGCAACTAAAGAACAGTATAACATGTTACCTGGTCATTTATGGAACTTATTTCTATGAAACTAATACAGCGGAGGGTGTTTACGGAATTCCTCAGGTATGACCCTTTAGAAGAAAGCAATACGGAAATATATATATATGTACGACGATATTCTGTGTGGCTTTTCATCTTCTTATTTTGATGTCCAGTGTGAATTATTTAATCTTTTTTTTCAAAAGATACTTAACCCTCATTTATCAAATTTCATAATGAGCATCCGGTTGACATTCACCACTGTGAGCTATCCATGTTCGGTCCGATGGCCTTTCATTACACACCTATCCGGACACACTGACCATCAATGTGTATTTTCATCAGTGAAACTTTCCACTACACACCGGTGCGGATACAATCATCAGCTATATGGCTTTTGAGTATTGATCGCTATCTATATGACGGCATGAGTGCTCTCGTATCTCTTTCGATATTTTCTTAGCCCAGCTATACGGGCATATTGAACATACTTATGGCTTAACACCAGTATGAATTCTCTGATGTCTCGTCAGATGGTATTTTCGGGCACAGCTATATGGACACACTGGACATTTGTATGGCTTTTCACCAGTATGAGTTCTCTGATGTCTCTTCAGATGATTGTTCTGTGCACAACTATACGGACACAATGAGCATTTGTATGGTTTTTCACCAGTATGAGTTCTCTGATGTTTTTGCAGACTGCTTTGAATGGAGCAGCTGTACGGGCATATAGAACATATGTATGGCTTTTCACCAGTATGAGTTCTCTGGTGTTTTTGCAGACTCCTTCTATCGGAGCATCTGTAGGGGCATATAGAACATTTGTATGGCTTTTCACCAGTATGAGTTCTCTTATGTTGTTGTAGATAGTCTTTCCGGACACAGCTATACGGACACAATGGACATTTATATGGCTTATCACCCGTGTGAATTCTCTGATGTTTTTGCAGACTGCTTTTAATGGAGCAGCTGTACTGGCATATATAACATATGTATGGTTTTTCACCAGTATGAGTTCTCTGGTGTGTTTGCAGACGGCTTCTATCGGAGCATCTGTACTGGCATATATAACATATGTATGGTTTTTCACCAGTATGAGTTCTCTGATGTTTTTGCAGACTGCTTTTAATGGAGCAGCTGTACGGGCATATAGAACATATGTATGGTTTTTCACCAGTATGAGTTCTCTGGTGTGTTTGCAGACAGCTTCTATCGGAGCATCTGTACGGGCATATAGAACATTTGTATGGCTTTTCACCAGTATGAGTTCTCTTATGTTGTTGTAGATAGTATTTCCGGACACAGCTATACGGACACAATGGACATTTGTATGGCTTACCAGCTGTGTGAATTCTCTGATGTCTCTGCATATTAATTTTCTTGACACAACTATACGGACATATTGGGCATTTGTATGGATTTTCGCAGGTGTGTGGTCTCTCACGGTCTAGCTTATCAATGATCAGGTCTGCATTTTGGGTTTCTAGGACATGTGTCAATGAGGTGGTGTCTGGGCTGGAACAGTCAGTGTTCAGCTGAGTATAATTTCTGCACATATTATTGCCCCGATACAGGTTCACAGGAAAAGGTTTTTCCACCGGAGTTGTATCATCCTCAAGTCTGGTCTGTTCGGTATCACTGCCTGTGCCCGGACACTCCTGGAAGATCAAAACAATCAGTCTAGTTATCATGATTGGACTACTGACAAGGTCAACGTAGTATTTTAAGAATCAGCAATATATCACTGTAAGCTATTATCCATGGGAAGAAATGGCTATTTTACATGAGTGGGTGGGTGAGTACGATCATATGCCTTTTTCGATTATGTTTCTCTCATATCAAGACGGTGCCTGCACGTGCCAGGCCACGAAGAGTTCTCACAGTTTCATTTACCCTGGACACTTATCAGCCCAGCCAGTAAAGTGCCCGGTCTCCTATCCAAGTTTGACCGTGGCTATTTTATATACATTTTTCTGGAGCTACTTATGTTAGTAGGCGGGGTGAGTGGGTGGTTGTTGAAGGGTTACAGGGTTCATACTCCATGTAAGGTTCACGAGACAATGCATACACTAGCCAAGTCTGGGAACAACAATGTGTCTAGACTAGAGCCTTTTCAGCTGCACAAAGACTCTGACAATAGCTTCCAACATGAAGTATCCACCGGACACTGCGCATGGGTCAAAATTATAAGATAATGCTTCACTTGAACGTGTGCGGGATAGTTTCTCAATATTGAGATGCGATTCTATTTGATATATCCTTGTGTAGTGTTGACAAATGAGTATGTCACGGTCTTCCTCGTGGTCAATATTTGACCAGATAATGTATGTTTGCAACATTTGTCACCTGTGCTATAGCTGGTGTATATAACATACACGGGATACACCTGGTATGACTTACTTGTTTAATCGATCTATGTACAATGATCTTCTGTAGTGGCTGGCCATTATGTACATCAAACTCGACTAAGGGTTCTTCTTTTATTGTTACATGGTTGTGTATCCCAGCTTGGATCCCCAATTCCTCCTTCAAAGACATATGCTTGGTTCTTTGGCTCCATAATTCGTCCGTTTGGTCAAAATCCTCCCGTTTTACTGATACATCTTCCATTTCTTTTGCCTATGAAACTATTGCGGCCTTGTCTGAAAAGACACAATACCCTTTTTAACAATTATTTTTATCTCCTCTCGAAACATGTAACACTACGTGGATTTTCTGTCCATATTCTGTATATATGGACAGAGAAATAGTCAGGTGATTGGTCAGGCGAAGACCTACCAATAATCTATCTTAACTCATGCGCAACATTTGCTCAGCACCATCAACGGACATCTTGAGGCGGTAATTGAGAACAGACCATTCTCCTGGACAGACAGACGGGCAAAGCAATTTTTAAATGATTTAATGATCTTTAACGTTTTGACATCATGGAACTGCAGATTGCCCACAGCTTACATACATTACACAAGTTAAAATACAGACAGAAATCTTGATCAAAATATCCCACCTCGTCTATCGACGGTGTATGAGACCGGAAGTTATCATTACCCATATGCCAATTCCACGGTTGTGGTTGCATTGATCACTAGTGACGTCAAGGCATCCGGAGATGCGCATTAGGCTTATATATCCTTTCAAAATCAACCGTTGTTCCGTTCACGTATATCCGCAAGAAACGTAGAGACAAGACGGATATTAAGTGTTAGGTAACACGGGGTGACTTTGACAGTGGGACAACTTTGACAACTTTTTGTTTTAGTTATATTAGCATATTGTTACAGCTCATATGCAGTTATCTACCTTTATATATAAGATGCTGTTTCATCTGCTGAGGTAGCAGGGAGTAGGTGGCCAGCCATGTGACACTCTTCATAAGATGACCACTTAACATGTAGTTGGCCCTGGTGTAACTCATAAAAGTTTGACACAAAAACTTCTATGGTGAAGTGCTGCAATATTTTGAGTTTATAGTAAAAATATACTATTTTAGAAGTACTAATCATTGATATAGTAGCTTCATCCAGTTCTTTCTTCTGGCCACTATTTTCAGTAATTTTGTGTATTTGGGGTAACTTTGACACCACGTTCACCATTGATTCCCATGATGATGTCAAAGTTACCCCAGCTCAACATGTCAAAGTTACCCCAGCTGGTTTGCTATGACTTTGATGATGCATGTCAATGTTCCCCAGGGCATTCACCATGGGGTAACATTGACACATGTTCTTCTTTTTCAAATTAACATGCAATAAATATCTGTGGTTATCACAAAAATAATTTGAACAGGTCCAAATGTATCCAGTGTGGACTCTTAATGGTACCCAGTGTTGACATAGTGTGGTTCTGGTCTCCAAATCAGATTGGAGATAAAGTTGTGTCAAAGTTACCCCGTTCTACCTTAATCCAGGACAGTATTGTATTTCCAGTAGGTGATGAAAATAATGACAACGTCAGGGTATTGCTTGGGTAATTTAAAACTGCAGATTGAAATACCATACGTATGCTCACTGTGCCAACATAGTTTTGTCAGGGACGTCTATCTTGGTGGGGATGGACAATATGTTATCAGGTCACCTTGTCGATTTTTAATGATTTCCAGATTTTGGGGTCACAGTGAGTTTGACCTTGAACTTAAACTTGGGTACAGGACACATCGTCCCCTTGATATATCCACAGATACAAAAATCACAGATCCACAGAGTTCGGGGCCACAGTGACCTTAACCATAATTTGAACTTGACCTCAAGTTTGGTACGTGACAAGTCGTCCACCCCTATCTACTGACATACAAAATTGTAATTTTTAATT
Source organism: Hanleya hanleyi (assembly GCA_036873755.1). Lineage (NCBI taxonomy): Eukaryota > Metazoa > Mollusca > Polyplacophora > Lepidopleurida > Hanleyidae > Hanleya > Hanleya hanleyi. The sequence goes on from JAVTVY010010015.1 coordinate 35,995, forward strand.
CCTCTGGTATTGGGGTCATCGCGACCTTGTCCGCCATATAAAATTTCTCACAAAAAGGGATTCACCGATTCGCGTTTTCAGGTCACATTGGCCTTTGATCTCTGACCTCGACCTCAATTCTGATACGCAACACCTCGTCTCCACCTAGTGTAAGTTGCAACTGGGAATAAATAACTGTCATAGATAGAGACCGGACACGAACGTAGCCAGGTTGACATGGCTTCGATCGTTTCTACTACGTCATTATGCCTCTCAATGAAATTAAATGTACACTCCGGGATCACATGACTCCATGGGTCAATCGGCTCCATTTTTCAATGAGGGGGGGGGGGGAGGGGCAAGGGGGGGTAAGCGATCGTGTGAACGTAAAAAAAATCTCTATACGGAGAAAAAAGAATCCAAATACGAAGAACGAAGAAAAAACAATTGTGAAGAACTCACGCGTGTCTCTATTAGCTACCACGCTGTTTAATAGTATTGTTAATGTCAGTACATGCAGCGGAGTAAACATGGGAAAACGTTCGAAATTGTCCACAGTTGACAACATATTTCATTATATACTCCACAAGGGCGGATCCAGCCAAAATTCATACGGGGAGGGGTCGACTATCACAGCCCAACAGGCGAGGATCCAGGGGCCGCCTAGGCCCCGGAAGCTCCGGGGTCCTACATCGCCGGAGATGCGTTCTGAGCGTTTTCCCGGAAATAAAACTGATCATAATGTATGCAGATTTATGGTTCTATTTTCACGATTTTCTCGCAATTATAAGAACGCATCGATATTGAAAAAATCGCACCTCATGCCTGCATCCATTTGACTTTCCAGTTATATTTAAAACATACAAAACGATGGCATTTAGTTCATGGAAGGGAAACAAAGATGCCTACTGATACGGTTCATTCACAAAAAGAAAAAAAACAAGGAAATCCTCATAGCCCAACAGGTGAGGGTCCAGGGGCCGCCTAGGCCCCGGAAGCTCCGAATTCCTAGATCTCCGGAGATGCGTTCTAAGCATTTTCCAGGAAATACATTCGAACATAATGTATGCAGATTTATGGTTCTATTTTCATGTTTGTTTCTCATTTATAAGCACGCATCGATATTGAAAAAAACATACTTCATGCCTGAATCCATTTGACTTTCTAGTTATATTTAACAGATAAAAACAAACGATGACTTTTACATCATGGAACATTAGAAACAATATGATACCGATTCATTTACACAAAGCTAAAATAAGCGATCCTCACAGCCTGACAGGCGAGGATCCAGGGGCCGCCTAGGCCCCGGAAGCAACGGGGTTTTAGGTTGCGGGAGATGCGTTTTACGCGTTTTCCCGGAAATAAATTTGAACACAATGTAGGTACATTTATTGTTCTATTTTCACATTAGTTCCGCATAAACACGCATTGATATTGAAGAATATGCCTGACAACTTTCGACTTCCTGGTTTAACACAAACAAAACAGGTCTACTGGCCTATAACACAGCACTACACGTGGTGCGCTCGCGACGATAATATCTGATTTTATATATATATTGAAGCTCCAACTTAAATAGTACACTCACAAACTACATGAATGGATGATGGTCTGTTTAGTACACTTATAGATACTCTAATTCCTACGAAGTAGGCTACAGATCGCAAATTGTCCGGTAATGAGTCAGTGAGTCCATACGAATCCTTTCGTCGGCAAAATAAGGAGAACCGTTGACATTAGAACCTTGATTTTTGGCATGAACGTGCATTAGGGCATTGTTACCAGCAAGTTCTGAGCTGATCGATTTATAATTAATTTTTTATGATTTATTGATGACTCGAGTGCACTGTCATGCCCATCAGGATCCCTTGGCTGTATTCTTCACTGTGACTTTTTAAGCGCCTGGGACTAACTTCGGCCGCCCAGCACTAAAGCAAAAAAAAAATGATGCGCCCAGCTCTCGAAAATATCAGTAACTATAATGGTACTTGCCAAGATATGTCGGCATTATACGTTTCCAGGTAGCTCCGCCATGTTTTCCCTAATAGTCCACGCCACGCTTCCCAAACATCTGCCGTAAATTGTTGGAAATATTCGGGAACCCTCGTGATCATGCCGGTCGCTGTTAGCCGGTGGTATTGCGGAAGGCTACCGAAATCCCAGAATCTCGCGCCAGGCGAGCTGTGTATGCCACGATGCATGAAGGAAGCAAATCATTTGATCGGAGAATGGAGGTTGTTATTTTTAGCCTAACTTACATTGTAATGTTCACACACATTCCGATACCACACACATTCCGATAGTATCCGTTTTCACTCATTTGCTGGTCTTGGAATTTCGTTGAGATTGAAGGCATGTTATACTGCACGTTTTATATATCCAGCCTATACAACATTGCATCATTTCTTCAGTTCAGTCATTAGTTAAAAAATGTTCTACCTCAAAAAAGAAATAAAAAATGGCTGGATTTTATGAGAGAAATTACTAAATTTAAACACAACAATGCCCCTATTATATGTTATTACTGAAGAAATCGATAATAAAATCTTCAATGTGTTTTAAATTCAGTAACCTATAACCACTTGTTTATTTTGTTCGTGTGTGCTTTATTGTTCATTGATTATTATTATGTACTCTCTTCAGATGAGGTACCTTGAAGTTGAATGCCAAATAAATATATCCATCGAGAATGGCTCTCTAGTGATGCCTGATTTGATTCTTGCATTCTAACAAATCTCTGATCTTGACCTTTCTCACTTCAAATTTGTGTTTCTTATCCAGTTTCCTGTCTTATTTAGGACTACAAACATTTACTTCTCAACTGCTCTGACAGAGCATCATTCTCTACGCTAATTTAAGAAAAATCGCATAATGCCGAGAAAGGGGGGGGGGGGTCCCCGCTCTCTCGGACTCTCCACCCAACACTTCGTGCTGTACTGCTGGGCTGATCATTCTCCAGGGTAATAGAAACTGAGGGCGATAATAGTTGCTACGCTAATAACTCACCAGCGGTGACATCTGGAAAAGTTAATAGTTCCCACTGTCAATCAGAGACGCTATATAAATTCTCTCATGGTAGCACACAGGGCCCCCAAGTCATCTCTCGAGTACACACTTAAATTATCTCAAACCCTATTTCGTAGGCCCAGTGACGTTAGTCACACTGCCATGTTACATAATCCACATTCATTTAATTTACATATCATTTCAAGACATTATTTCTACATGGAATCTCAGGGTTCGCTGATCCCTCCGATTTTTTTTGATTTTTTTTTTTAGGTTTCATGGGGGGGGGGTGTGGAGTCCGGACTCCCCTAACCCCGTAGATCCGCCCTTGCTCCAAAACTGTAAACAAAATAACCCATAACCCATATAAGTAACTTGAGTGATATTTAAGGACGGTTTTCGGATGTGGATTTATGAAAAAAATTGTAGGCCTATGTCGCCATTGGAATTTCAAAATTGGACCACGGAATCGAAGAAGAGAATTTGTGGGGATTTCTTTTACCACGTGTCATAAACGAGCCAACCAACGAAAAAAGAAAGTAGTTGTTGCACTCATGATCACGTCATTCTCCACAACAGGGTTGTTTCGACGCACACAGAAGAGCTGAATCCGCTAGAGGTGCGTCCCCTCTTGCAGACAAGCATACGAGAGTGACGGTGTGAACGGGAACGTAAATAACGAATCTCACAAAACGAGGAACGCAAAATTATAACTTGGTGGAACAGAGAATTGAAAATAGGAAAATACGGTGAACGTGGAATATGTCCAGAACGTGTGTACGCAAAATTAGTTTTCCTCAGAACTGAGAACGGATAATGAAAATTACCCCAAAACGGAGTACGAAAATACCCCCCCCCCCCCGCTTCAATAAAGTAATCCCTCCCAGCTCTCTGTCCATTGTTTTATCGAGTTAGGCAAAGAGTTTGATTGCCTTGAAGAGCTCATCCGTCTGCAATCAGTCTTCAAACATCCAAGACAGGTTGAACTTCCGCCATTATCTTCGTACGGCCGGTCATGTGATCCGCACGATACGTTGCTGATCACGTGATACGTACGAATATAATGGCGGAGAATTCAACCGATATTGATGTTTGAAAACTGATTGCAGACGGATGAGCACTTCACGGCAAACAAACTCTTTGTCGAACTCGATAAAACAAATGGACAGAGAGCTGGGAGGGGTTGTTTTATTGCCCGATGGAGCCGATCGACCCATGGAGCCGAGGGATCCCAGAGTGTACTCTGAAACACTTCGCCAAATCACAAACTGCCAGATAAATGACGATCGGGAGTCAGAACCTGTAAGGATAAAACATAAACGCCCTAATCATGGCAATGGTAAGACCTCCAAATGTCTAAAACCTCAGTGTAAACTGGACGAAGTACTTGCTACACAATCAACTTTCAAAAGCGAACAGACCAAAAATGAATACAAGCTTAAGGATCAACTAAACTGTGACACGGACAATGTAATTTATTTAATTACGTGCCGAAAATGCCTGAAACAGTATGTGGGCGAAACTAAGAACAAACTTCGATATCGTGCCAACAGACATAAATCAGACATCAGTCTAGACAATGAAGGCCCGGTCAATGAGCATTTTAATCTACCGGAACATTCATTTCAGCACCATTTTCAAATTATGCCAATAGAAAGAATTCCTACATTTCCAACACAGGAAGAAACTGACAATCACCGCGCACTTCGAGGGTCCTTTTGGATCAAAACACTTCAAACACAGCAAGCCTTTGGTATGAACATAGACCCAGGTAAAGTTGCTAACAAAGAGTTTATTCCCTTCGTTCTCCAATATAGCCATAGGAATGTTGAAGCGACCCGTATACTGAAGGAGGAATACGAAACACTCCAAACAAAACTCCGCTTGCCATTTAATCTGAGACCTATCATAGCGTACTCAAAAAATCGGAGCTTACGCGATTTATTGGTAAGGAGTAAACTTCATCCCACATCGTGATCATTATCACGTGAAATTCTACATGGAATAAGCTAATATATAGCGGCCCTATTTGAACTCTATACGAAACTTGTCTCTAGGAACATTTTTAAGATAAAAGATTTATAAATCCCTGTGCCCGTGCCTTCCACTTTTGAAAAATGTAAGTTCATTGAGATGCATCATGGGATAGTAGGAACCACTGGTAGAAGTACTGGTTGTATATCGGAGGACAGATATTGTGAGATGTATATATCGGGTGGCACTGGAGTCCATATTGGGTCTAAGTATAAGGAAAGGCCGGAAACCAATTTTCATGCTGTCGAAAACTAAAACTTCATTTTGAGAAAAAAATTCTACCAAATTGGCAAAACTGTTTTCAGTTACCTTTATTAACAGTTACTTAAGCTATTGAAACCTACTTCAGTAGTGATAATCCAATCCTTTTTTCCCTAATTCCATTTAAAACAGGAATTTGTCCACTCTTCCACCATGTCGTTTTCTTCGACTACACAGAGACTGTATCCAAGTACACGCGCGAGAGAAATAGTCTCGAACCAAGTGTTCAACTTTAAGCAATGTGTATAACTTCACTGCATTTCGATGAACATCGCACCATATCACTCAGTTAGAGAGTATCGGATAAGATGACGGTGGCCATGTTTGCAGTCGATGAAAATGACGGCGCTCTATTTGGCCTTCTATGTGGATTTATTAAAAAAACTATGAAAATTCGGACATGAATGTACACACCATTTCATTTACAGGCAAGTAAAGCATGATTGTGCCAAAAATTTCAGCGCAAATCTCAAAATTATGAACGATTGGGCCTAAAAGGTTTCTGCGAAAAAAATTGGTTTCCGACCGGGTCTTATCTATAGAGACTAGTCCAGTATAACGTGACATCAGGCTTTCTTTTTTAATATGACGTTGTTTACTGACAAGCCTGGTAGTCACCTCGGCTTTCATAGTAAAGACAAATCAAACTACCACCGCCAACATATGAGCGGGAAAAACGGTCCAAAATGAAAACAATAAAGAATTCCCTGCCCACTCACCTTGATAATTCGAAATACCAATACATACTGCATACATATCACGTAATTTCCAACTCTGACACGTCCAATAACACGAGACTGCACCTTGTTCTTTATTTTTCCAGGTACATCCTGAATTGTGTGGTTTTGGCGCGACCGGGTGGCAAATGTAATTATTTTGGCCTGAGAGTGTAAAAGATTGAAGATCCTATAGCTAGTGCAACCTGTATAAACACGTCAATCCAATGCGAATTTGCTGGCTTGCATTTTTAGTGTGGAACCGCGTTTTGTGTTGTACTACAAGTATAGGGAACACGACAGACCGACTGGCATGTTTATTGTAGTCTGGGGGTATTCTATAATACTGTAACATGACATGCATTACCGCGTAGCACATTCCGGTAATTATGATCAGACATCAGTATAGAATAAGGATATAGGTCAATACCAGTAGATTGTATGATATCGGCACTGTTTTGCTGAACAGCCCGGGCACTGGGACGTGATCAGTATAATTTATGTGTCTGTGTCATCAGTCGTGAAGTGGTATACGACGATAATAAGGGATTCCCTCCACCCTCAGATTATATGCAAATGTACTATATATACAGAGATAATAGAGCCAATCTCTCCTACTGTTATTCGACGACATATCGTGCAGTCGGCGACTGGGTCGCAGAAAGGTCGCAGACAGGCACATAGACGCTGTATGCGTGCGAAAGAGGCCACAAAGAGTACAGACAGTATAGAAAAGACAAGGCACAGTACATACGGGCTCCTTCTCCCGAGAAACGTTGATAATTCGCGAAATCGGAGAGCCCTGCGACCGGGTCGCAAAAAGGTCGCATAGACGCTGGACGGGTGCGAAAGAGATCACAAAGATTACAGACCGTACAGAAAAGACAAGGCACAGTACAGCCGGGCTTCTTCTACCGAGAAACGTCGATAAACCATGAAATCTGACAGACCTGCGACCGGGTCGCAGAAGGATTGCGACCGGGTCGCAGAGGCTTGCGACCGGGTCGCAGAGAGTCGCCAGCAGCGGCTTACAGACAGTAATGATGCTACATCGGTACCAGATGTAATGATAACACAATATATATCCAAGTAGATGTTGTGACGGCCATGGAGGACGAGCTGTACGTGTTTTTTTTTTACCTGGAGGGTCGTCATGAAGTTGTGTAGCCATGGGTCGTGTCTATAGACGGGTCGCAGCAGCCATGAGGGTTGAGACGCCGTGCAATACCTACCTGTGCGGGAAGCAAACTGGTGAGCTGACAAGTTAGGGTCAGGCTCCGACAACTGGGGGGTGAAGAAGACGACAGGCTGCCACATCCGTGGAGAGGCTCCAACGACTGGGTGGTATATATTGGGAGAGCATTACAGACGTAACGTTCCGACGACTTGGGGTGAAGAAGACGACAGGCTGCCACATCCGTGGAGAGGATCCAACGACTGAGTGTCGTATATTGAGAGAGAATTACAGCCGTAATGTTCCAACGACGGAAGAAGACGACTTGCGACCG
>JAVTVY010010016.1:0-43146 GCA_036873755.1 Hanleya hanleyi
GGCCCATTCCAAGGGATCCACGGTGTCCAGTTTCTCCAGCATCATCTCTAGCGACGCCCGGTTAATGATGGTAAACGGTTGGTCAAATACCCGGATGTTACTGCTCGGGTAAAAATATCGGGCTTGGTCTGTGTTCTTATGCTGCAGCACATAACCAAACGCCAGATTTAATTTGAAGGACGTAGCTTGGTCATTGAAGATGGCTTCCGCGTAGTTGCGTAGACGGGTGAGGTCAGTCAATCGGAAATTGTAGATATCTTGAATAGGGCGATGACGGTAGAAACAGTGCCGGATCATGGGCCAATGGCGCCGATAAATGTCACTCACTGGATAGTCTTCGTGTAACACATCGCTGGGAACATTTATGGGTTCGTCCACGAAGTGTACTTTGCCCTCCACGTCGTACAAAATCTGGTCCAAGGTCTTGTCGTCGGAATTTGACTGTTGAATTAGGGCGACATCATCATCATCGGCCCTCGTGCGATGAGTGGGAGTTCCCCCTGTTTCGATATTGATGCCTACGGGCTCTTCTACCTGCAAACGTGGCTGCGGAACAGGGTGTCGTGTGCGTTGGTGTCGCAGCAACTGACTGGTCAGTTTGAAAAGCCGACCACATTCTTCGCATGGACGCTTGGGTACTTCATGGCGTGCACGTGTGTGGCGCTGTAAATGATCCGGGCGCTGAAACGACAGTGTACATATCGTACAGTTATACCGGGCGGTTCCTTCGTGCTTGGTAGCCTCATGGCGGCGCAAGTCGTGCAGACGAGTGAATGATTTCGAGCACGTAGTACAAGTGAACATCTTGGTGGTTGACAGAGTGTCGGATGAAACGGCCAGGCCGCTTCCCTTTTATAGCACGCTAGCTGGTATCATGTTTGGGCACCTCCGTGTCTCTTCGGTGATCTCCGTGACATCTTCGGTGACCTCCGTGTCCCGTGTCACGTGACCGGAACTGATCTTTGACCCCGGCGCGCAAATGGGCGTCAACGTCCGGTGGTGGTGGTGGTGGTGGTGGGAACCTCCGTGTGGCAGAGCTCTTGTATCGGAGCTCTTGGAGCTCAAAGCCTGTGGAGCTCGGAAGCCTGTGGAACTCAAAGCCTGTGGAGCTGAGAGCTCGGAAGTGACATTTGCATATGACCTCTGCGAGGTCACTTCCGCTTCCGTTCACGTGACCGAAACTGACCTTTGACCCCGGCGCGCAAAGGTTTCCACCGCGGTGGAAACCTTTACACCGCGCGCGCCGGCGTCAAAGGTCAGTTTCGGTCACGTGAACGGAAGCGGAAGTGACCTCACAGAGGTCATATGCAAATGTCACTTCCGAGCTCTGAGCTCCACAGGCTTTGAGTTCCACAGGCTTTGAGTTCCAAGAGCTCCGATCCAAGAAACACACTCGCAAGCACACCCATACACACACAGAGGCATACATACACACACACATACACACGCACTTGCACGCACACGCATACACCCAGACACACACGCATACACACAGGCGGGTCAAAGGTCAGTTCCGGTCACGTGAACGGAAGCGGAAGTGACCTCACAGCGGTCATATGCAAATGTCACTTCTGAGATCCGAGCTCCACAGGCTTTGAGCTCCAAGAGCTCCGATACAAGAGCTCTGCCACACGGAGGTTCCCCCCACCACCACCACCACCACCACCACCACCACCACCGGGCGTTGACGCCCATTTGCGCGCCGGGGTCAAAGATCAGTTCCGGTCACGTGACACGGGACACGGAGGTCACCGAAGATGTCACGGAGATCACCGAAGAGACACGGAGGTGCCCAAACATGATACCAGCTAGCGTGCTATAAAAGGGAAGCGGCCTGGCCGTTTCATCAGACACTCTGTCAACCACCAAGATGTTCACTTGTACTACGTGCTCGAAATCATTCACTCGTCTGCACGACTTGCGCCGCCATGAGGCTACCAAGCACGAAGGAACCGCCCGGTATAACTGTACGATATGTACACTGTCGTTTCAGCGCCCGGATCATTTACAGCGCCACACACGTGCACGCCATGAAGTACCCAAGCGTCCATGCGAAGAATGTGGTCGGCTTTTCAAACTGACCAGTCAGTTGCTGCGACACCAACGCACACGACACCCTGTTCCGCAGCCACGTTTGCAGGTAGAAGAGCCCGTAGGCATCAATATCGAAACAGGGGGAACTCCCACTCATCGCACGAGGGCCGATGATGATGATGTCGCCCTAATTCAACAGTCAAATTCCGACGACAAGACCTTGGACCAGATTTTGTACGACGTGGAGGGCAAAGTACACTTCGTGGACGAACCCATAAATGTTCCCAGCGATGTGTTACACGAAGACTATCCAGTGAGTGACATTTATCGGCGCCATTGGCCCATGATCCGGCACTGTTTCTACCGTCATCGCCCTATTCAAGATATCTACAATTTCCGATTGACTGACCTCACCCGTCTACGCAACTACGCGGAAGCCATCTTCAATGACCAAGCTACGTCCTTCAAATTAAATCTGGCGTTTGGTTATGTGCTGCAGCATAAGAACACAGACCAAGCCCGATATTTTTACCCGAGCAGTAACATCCGGGTATTTGACCAACCGTTTACCATCATTAACCGGGCGTCGCTAGAGATGATGCTGGAGAAACTGGACACCGTGGATCCCTTGGAATGGGCCCAACAACAACGCCCCAACACCAAGTGGACAGTGGAGAGTGTGACCAATGTTACGTTTTTCGTTACCAAGCTGACCGACCACCCCCATCGGCTGAATGCGTCAATCATGCACTGATGAATACCATTACATGCCGTACATACTCTATATGTCTACATGTTGATCGTTGACGTTACGGAGGTGACCGAAGAAACACGGAGGTTGCCGAAGATGTCACGGCTCGGCCCTCGACTTGGGGATAGTTGAACTGAGTGTGCTAAAAATAGATGACCAGCTAGCGTGCTATAAAAGGGAAGCGGCCTGGGTGTTTCATCAGACACTGTGTCAGCCACCAAGATGTTCACTTGCACAACTTGCCAGAAGCAGTTTATTCGTCTGCACCACTTGCGCCGCCATGAGGCCTCCATCCACAACGATGCACGGTATACTTGTATAATCTGCTCACGGTCATTCAATCGGGAGGATCATTTACTGCGCCATGAGAGGGCACTCCACGCGGGTGCGACGGTACAATGTACCGATTGTGGTCGACTCTTCAAAAGACCCAGTCGGTTCAGACAGCACCAACGTTTGATTCATAGTCCATCACCACGGTATGAGCGACAACTTTCCACTAAAGAGGCACCCATGAGGGTCAGACCCAGTGAAGATGAACCCGGGGAGACGAACGCCACTGGTGATGCGACGATGAAGAGCCCGCCTATACCCACAGTTCAGAAGAGCCTGGATATCCAGCCGGACCTCAGCGTTACGGTTTCGAGTCATACGCCTGACGACATCGAACATTTTCTGGACGAGCCCATAAATGTTCCTAGTGATCTCTTACAGGACGCCCATCCAGTGAGTGACATCTATCGGCGCCATTGGCCCATGATCCGGCACTGTTTCTACCGTCATCGCCCTATTCAAGATATCTACAATTTCCGACTGACTGACCTCACCCGTCTACGCAACTACGTGGAAGCCATCTTCAATGACCAAGCTACGTCTTTCAAATTAAATCTGGTGTTTGGTTATGTGCTGCAGCATAAGGACACAGACCAAGCCCGATATTTTTACCCGAGCAGTAACATACGGGTATTTGACCAACCGTTTACCATCATTAATCGAGTGTCGCTAGAAACGATGCTGGAGAAACTGGACACCGTGGATCCCTTGGAATGGGCCCAACAACAACGCCCCAACACCAAGTGGGCAGTGGAGAGTGTGACCAATGTTACTTTTTTCGTGACCAAGCTGACCGACCAACCCATCGGGTGAATGTATTCACCCATGCACTGATAGATACTCAGAATGCACAAACAACTATCTCAGGATATGTTGCCTCAACGGTATCCTAGGCTGCCCGACGATGATTAGAATAAACGGTTCAATCGAACATGGCCGAAGATGGAACTTTCTGAAATGGAGACTTCTGATTGGACAAGAATACATCTAACGGACAGGAACGAATATGACAGATGCAAATGGTGGCCTCTGATTGGACAAGAGTCTTCTTGAATTGTAAATATACCCAACGCGGCTCCCCCAGCGTGGGTATGATGTAACATTGGGGAGAATAAACTATATGAAAGAACTTCTTGTTGTTGTTGTTCTCTCATGTCTTCTCTTGTTGTTGTACTGTCGCCGGTCTGTTAAGGCGTAACGACGAACGTCACTGCATTTCGAAGAATGAGTGACAATTCCATGAAATATCTAGAAAATCAGAGCTTCTGAGCTATTTCACCAGGGCGTTGAAGCATTGAGCTTGGTGTTGGCGGGCGTTGCTACAAGATGACACCGCACACGACGCATTCGGACCAAGGATGGTCCATCTCTACACCAAATACCATCCTTCACTGCCCAAAAATGCTCACTTTCGCTACTACTCCGACTAATGACGTCACCAATGACGTCACAGATGCTGTGGACAGCCCTCAAATCGAGGTCTGCACACCGAGAACTACAAGATGACACCCCACACGACGCATTCGGACTGAGGATGAAGCATCCCTACCCCAAATACCTTCCTTCACTGCCACAAAATGCACACTTTCGCTACTACTCGTACTGATGACGTCACCAATGACGTCACAGATGCTGTGAACAGCTTCCAAATCGGGGTCTACACCCCGAGAGCTACAAAATGACACCTCCCAGGACGCATTCGGACCAAGGATGGCCCATCTCTACACCAAATACCTTCCTTTCACTGCCCCAAAATACCCACTTTACTTACTACTCGTACTGATGACGTCACCGATGACGTCACAGGTGACGTGAACATCCCTCAAATCAGGGTCTACACCCCGAGAGCTACAAGCTGACACCTTCCAGGACGCATTCAAACCGTGAATAGCCCATGTCGACCCCAAATACCTTCCTTTCACTGCTCCAAAATGGCCACTTTACTTACTATAACCAACTGCGCATGCGCAGATTAACGCGACATGCACTTAAAAACACACCATTCTGACTCTAACCCACACAAGCTTCACTTTGACACCTTCCACGACCTATTCGGACCCATAGCGGTCCATCTCTACCCCAAACACACACCCACATACCCCCAAATGCCTGCTTTCTCTACTACGGCCAGGCTGCGCATGCGCAGATTGACACGACTTGCACTTAAAAACACGCCATTCTGACTCTACCCCACACAAGCTTCACATTGATACCTCACACGACCCATTCGAACCGTGAATAGCCCATCTCTAACCCAAACACACACCCACATACCCCCAAAAATGCCTACTTTCTATACTACGGGCCAGTCTGCGCATGCGCAGACTATTGAACACGGACCAACCATTAGCCCAGTCGGATGCTACTCCACGAGAGCTTCAAAATAAGACCTCAACCGATCCCATTGGACCATTGGTGGGCCCCCTAGACTCCAACACGGCCACCCCGTATGGCCCTATACACCCATAGCCATGCAGTATAGGCCTATGGGCCTACCCAGGCCTTGGTGACTTTTTTCGAAAATTTCACCGATTCGCTCCACAACACTTCCTATCGTGTTCTAAATGACGAGACGTGAAAAACGAGACCCCACAACCCTACCGCAAATGTATAGAAGTACGTTTCCCAGGGGGACAAACATTGATCCTATACCCCAGTATGGGAATATATATTTATATATATATGTCTATATGGGTCTCGGTGACTTTTTTCAAAAATTTCACCGATTCGCACGGGGACACTTCCTATCATGTTCTAAATGACGAGACGAGTAAAACGAGACCCTACCGCAAATGTATAGAAGTACGTTTCCCAGGCGGACAAACATTGATCCTATACCCCAGTATGGGACTATATGAGGCTATATCGTACTTTTTCAAAAATTTCACCGATTCGCTCCGGGACACTTCTTATCATGTTTGTCTTGACGAGACTAAGAAAATGAGACCCCACAACCTATACCGCAAATGTCGAGAAGTAGGTTTCCCAGGATGGTCCCATACCTCCCATACCCCATATAGGCATTTTCCCGTAATTTAGAATAAAGTCCGTGTTCCGTATTTTTTCAGGAAAATTTTTACATACACCCACCCTGGAACTAGGGGGAGATAACTCTATTGACAGGCGAGCCCCGTTAAGCCCGGCGACCTATATACCCCCCATACCCCATATAGGTATTTTCCCGGATTTTTCGATAAAGTCCGTTTTCCGTTTTTTTTTTTTTCAGGAAAACTTTTACATGCACCCACCCAGCCATAAAATACCCCTTCACCTAGGCTTCAATTTGATACCTCACTCGACCCCATTGGACCATTAGGGGCTCCCCTAGCTCCAACACGGCTATTTTCATACCCTTGGGCCACCGCGCATGCGCAGAATGCCGATAGTTCAACCCCACACCCAGTCCATTAGATGCCCCTTCCCATAAGCTTCACTTTGATACCTCACTCGACCCCATTGGCCCATTAGGGGCTCCCCTAGCCCCAACACGGCTATTTCCATACCCTTCGGCCACCGCGCATGCGCAGAATGCCGATATTTCAACCCCACACCCAACCCATTAGATGCCCCTTCACCTAAGCTCCACTTTGATACCTCACTCGACCCCATTGGACCATTAGTAGCTCCCCTAGCTCCAACACGTCTATTTCCATACCCTTGGGCCACCGCGCATGCGCAGAATGCCGATATTTCAACCCCACATCCAGTCCATTAGATGCTCCTTCACGAATGCTTCACTTTGATACCTCACTCGATCCTATTGGACCATTAGGGGCTCCCCTAGCTCCAACACGGCTATTTTCATACCCTTGGGCCACCGCGCATGCGCAGAAGGCCGATATTTCAACCCCACACCCAGCCCATCAGATGCCCCTTCCCATAAGCTTCACTTTGATACCTCACTCGATCCTATTGGACCATTAGGGGCTCCCCTAGCTCCAACACGGCTATTTTCATACCCTTCGGCCAACGCGCATGCGCAGAAGGCCGATATTTCAACCCCACACCCAGCCCATCAGATGCTCCCTCCCATAAGCTTCACTTTGATACCTCACTCGACCCCATCGGACCATTAGGGGCTCCCCTAGCTCCAAAACGGCTATTTTCATACCCTTCGGCCACCGCGCATGCGCAGAAGGCCGATATTTCAACCCCACACCCAGCCCATCAGATTCCCCTTCACATAAGCTTTACTTTGATACCTCACTCGACCCCATCCGACCATTTTATCTAGGGACTATTTTTTCTCCGCGGAAGCTTTTTCCCGAGACCGAATCACCGCCAAAACCGCGGCCAGACCGCATCACCGCGGAGGAATACATCCCCTTTTCCACACAATTCAAGATGGCCGCCCACACCGCCTCAAAAATTCAAGATGGCAGCCAAACTCTGGCAGATCGAGTTGCCCCCCATGCGTCAAAATGTGCAGATGGCGCCACCATGGGAAGTTGTGACGTCATAGTTACATCCGGGGGAAAGTTGGCTCCATTTACTCTATGACTACTACTGACTATACTGTGAAGTCATGTGGCTCTGTCAGTATGTCGGCACCTCTTCCCACTTCCCTTATGTGCGTTGTAATTCACGTACCATGTTAAGTAATACTCTACTGTTATTCCTTCTTTTCCAATGACTCACAGAATGAGGGTAATTCCTTCAAACAGACAAAGAAACTCGGAGATGAACTCGGAGTTGAACGACGTCGAGCAGTAAGGGTTATGACAATAGGTGGTCGTTTGTTGCTTTAAAAGAGAAATGTACAATTTCTTCAAATATCCCATTGAATTTGAATTGTGAAAAAATGCTTTTCACCTAGCTATTCATTGAAGAATAAATCCACCACACGTGTGAATAACAGATAGTATTCAACTTCGTGTACGAAAATGGTACACAAATACGGCTACGAAATATTAGAATTAAAAAGAACAGGCAATTTACTCCAAAATATTTTGCGTCCGTTGCATCTCTATTCAAAATATTGCGCCCAGTTAATCCTCCTCAAAGTATGATCAGCTATGAAGCCAGATAGTTTCAGACGTCATTGTCATTTCGTAATTATGGAAAATGCTCGGTGTAAAAACACTTCCGTCCAGATAGAGTTCCGGAATGATGGATGCTGTTATATCAGACTTAAACAGGTGAATTGTCATCGCCCGGGAATATCAAGAAGCCGTAGAAAATATTTTGAGAAATGTCACCCGAGTAGACTACTGGCCATATGGCTAAAAACTTCAAATATTCCGATACTCTGAATCATTGACAATGCTCTTTATGCCCGAATACAACTACATTTGTAATTATTTAAATTACAAGAAAAGTTTGCTTTGGTTCATACAATGTAGTCAGCAAGTCAGAGTTGAAATCGAAGTTAATCATAAGGATTCGGGGTATAGATTATACATCGGGGTATAGATTATACATCCGGTAAACAATGACGACTAATTCTTCGTCAGTCGTCTTTGTGACAGACATAGGAATAAACTATTATCGCACTAAGATTCTGAAAAACTGCAGTCACAAAAATGAAATCATCTGTACGATAATTAATGATAACGACATATGATATTCTACGAGACAAATTGTATGATTCTCATACATATTATAGATGTATGTTTTTCTTAACATCTTATCAATAATTTCGAACCCACACTTCTCGCCTATCCTCTTAAGATAATGCTCTAACCAGAATATAATATATGGCTAATGTTTGACAAAGTATGGCGAAAACGATAGTATGACTAGTGGTCGATACATGTAAAGGGATACAGCCATTGTGACGGATAGTGGATTGCAGATACAGACGGCGTGATTGATGGTAGATTGCAGATACAGACGGCGTGATTGATGGTAGATTGCAGATACAGACGTCGTGACTGATGGTAGATTGCAGATATAGACGTCGTGACCGATGGTAGATTCCTAATACAGGCGTTGAGATCGATGGTAGATTGTGGATACAGACGTCGTGACCGATGGTAGATTCCAGATACAAACGTCGAGATCGATGCTAGATTGCAGATACAGGCATCATGACCGATTGTAGACTCCTGATACAGACGTCGTGACCGATGGTAGATTCCAAATACATACGTCGAGATCGATGCTAGATTGTGGATACAGTCGTCGTGACCGATGGTAGATTCCAGATACAAACGTCGAGGCCGATGGTAGATTGTAGATACAGACATCGTTACCAATGGTAGATTGGAGATACAGACGTCGTGACCCATGCTAGATTGTAGATACAAACATCGTGATCGATGGTAGGTTGCAGATACAAACATCGTGATCGATGGTAGATTGGAAATGCAGACGTCGTGACCGATGAAGACAGCCGTTATCCCCAAGGAAGATACACGCCTTTTCCCAATCGCAATGTCAGCGACGCGAAATAAAAAAATTATACTCACACAGGTTATAATTTTGCGAGGGAAAAGCAGTCAAAAGCATTCATTATATGTTAGCAAGATATTATGATATTCCTGTCGTGAAAACTGTATAGCTGACGAGTATTCTGGAGCTCAGAAGTGGACAATTTCTCGATATATCTTTAAGGGTTTCATCGAACTTTAGCTTTATTCAGCGCGAAATCCACTACATTAACAGATGCACGAGTTGAGGTCATTCTTGAAGGCTTTAGATGCTTGGGGTCCACACCACCATGTATTTGATCACGTTAATATGTCGCTAGATCGCATACGACCGATCCTCTCTCATCATCAGGCGGGAAACTCCATTTGGCTGGCCTGCCTCGATTATTAGCCATTGTGTGGCACCATCATGCCAACAGTCAAATATCGCTGGCGATGATTTCGTCGTCTCTCTCAAGATGGTGGATAAATTAAACCGCTACTTGAATGGTGCTTCTAAGTGGTTTTGCTAGTAACACAGGGAGCAATTAGACACTGCCAGGCCGAGCTAATAGGTCCGGGTCCCCACGGAGAAACTCTAAGAGGAACAAATAACTAAATTAATGCTGCGCAGCAAGTCTGTCTTCTATTATTCTTATTTTCCAGTGTCTTGTATCAGCACATTTCAGTCATGTCGCATCTTAATACTTTCTGAGATTAGAATGCCAGTTTTTGGTTGTATTCTCGCTGAGAAAACGGCAGAAGTTCACACGACAAGAATTTATACCGATAATACATCGTCTTCTATATGTATTGCATGACGATAGACACTTAGACAGGGTCAACAGGTTTGCTGATATATTTGCCAGCTTTGACTTGTCGAATGTCTCCATTAATCAATTTAATGTATGTCCAATCATCCAAACGATGGATATAGCTCTGTGCAAAAACAACTATATTCAACATGTCAAGGTGAACAGGCACAACATGTTCAAACGTGAATGAGTTGCTTTAAAAAGCATAATTGGTCGGTGACTGGGATATCCAAGGTAGAAGCGTTATATAGTTTTGAGGAAATCAGTGGAACCATTAACCACGACTGTTTTGTGAGTAGCTGGCGACTATTATCACTGAATCAACGCGGACGCAGATAACTTAATGAGAAAAATACTATTCGGTTATGGATTTCTGGGTCACTGCTCCATCACATCACGTTGTCCACCAAACTTTCAGACACTCTGACTGATAAGTTCAAGATTTTCTCAAATCTAAGACATTATAGCAAAGACCGGCCAGATGGTTATCTAGTGTTACATCTGCTCACCATCTACATTCGCGATAAGCCCTGTCATGTGGCATCACACAATATGGTGATTGAGTTGCTATTTCCGTGCATACCATAGCATGTCTTCACTACCGTTTCTCAAGATAAATGTCTCGAGAATAGAGGTATTGGACCACCCCTATCGATATGCCAAAATGCATGAAGCACCATTCAATCTTCGAATAGATTTAAGCTAATAGAGGTATTACACCACCCCTATCCATATGCCAAAATGCATGAAGCACCATTCAATCTTCGAATAGATTTAAGCTAATAGAGGTATTACACCACCCCTATCCATATGCCAAAATGCATGAAGCACCAATCTTCGAATAGATTTAAGCTAATAGAGGTATTACACCACCCCTATCCATATGCCAAAATGCATGAAGCACCATTCAATCTTCGAATAGATTTAAGCTAATAGAGGTATTACACCACCCCTATCCATATGCCAAAATGCATGAAGCACCAATCTTCGAATAGATTTAAGCTAATAGAGGCATTACACCACCCCTATCGATATGCCAAAATGCATGAAGCACCAATCTTCGAATAGATTTAAGCTAATAGAGGTATTACACCACCCCTATCCATATGCCAAAATGCATGAAGCACCAATCTTCGAATAGATTTAAGCTAATAGAGGTATTACACCACCCCTATCCATATGCCAAAATGCATGAAGCACCATTCAATCTTCGAATAGATTTAAGCTAATAGAGGTATTACACCACCCCTATCCATATGCCAAAATGCATGAAGCACCAATCTTCGAATAGATTTAAGCTAATAGAGGTATTACACCACCCCTATCGATATGCCAAAATGCATGAAGCATCATCCAATCTGCTAGTAGATTTAAGCTAGTTCTAGAAGTTAAACTTGTGAACTGGAGTCTACCAGGATGTATGAGATGCCAGCGAGACTTCTTTCTCGTTATAATATCTATGTGAAATTTGACTACACAATATATCAACAACATATAGGTATTCCAATGGGTACTAATTGTGCACCACTGTTGGCTGACATATATCTGTTCTCTTATGAATATGACTATATGCAGGCGCTTTAAAAAACCGACCATTTCAAAGACCGTTCCTGACTGATAAGTTCAAGATTTTCTCAAATCTAAGACATTATAGCAAAGACCGGCCAGATGGTTATCTAGTGTTACATCTGCTCACCATCTACATTCGCGATAAGCCCTGTCATGTGGCATCACACAATATGGTGATTGAGTTGCTATTTCCGTGCATACCATAGCATGTCTTCACTACCGTTTCTCAAGATAAATGTCTCGAGAATAGAGGTATTGGACCACCCCTATCGATATGCCAAAATGCATGAAGCACCATTCAATCTTCGAATAGATTTAAGCTAATAGAGGTATTACACCACCCCTATCCATATGCCAAAATGCATGAAGCACCAATCTTCGAATAGATTTAAGCTAATAGAGGCATTACACCACCCCTATCGATATGCCAAAATGCATGAAGCACCAATCTTCGAATAGATTTAAGCTAATAGAGGTATTACACCACCCCCATCCATATGCCAAAATGCATGAAGCACCAATCTTCGAATAGATTTAAGCTAATAGAGGTATTACACCACCCCTATCCATATGCCAAAATGCATGAAGCACCAATCTTCGAATAGATTTAAGCTAATAGAGGTATTACACCACCCCTATCGATATGCCAAAATGCATGAAGCATCATCCAATCTGCTAGTAGATTTAAGCTAGTTCTATGAGTTAAACTTGTGAACTGGAGTCTACCAGGATGTATGAGATGCCAGCGAGACTTCTTTCTCGTTATAATATCTATGTGAAATTTGACTACACAATATATCAACAACATATAGGTATTCCAATGGGTACTAATTGTGCACCACTGTTGGCTGACATATATCTGTTCTCTTATGAATATGACTATATGCAGGCGCTTTAAAAAACCGACCATTTCAAAGACCGTTCCTTCTCATTCAACAAACGCTATATATACGATCTTCTCCTTGTGGATAATCGCTATATAAATGACGCAGTGAAGGATATATATCCACCTTTAATGGATTTGAATGAAACTACAGATAGTCCTACCGGCACATAATATTTAGAACTATATCTCTATAAAAATGAAGCGGATCTTGAAGCGGACTATTTTAATCAACGTCACAGTCAACGTTACCCCATGTTATAGCGTTTACTTCATCAGACGTCCATGATGTTCAGCCATTAACATCGGATAAGTTGTTTGAGCTTATCTGGCATCGCAGCTCCCGCTAGCGTATCTAATTCCGCTTAAACCGGTGTTAGGGGCCGTGTGGATACTTCATATTCTCCACATGAACATCTGCAATAAAAGCGCGGTTGAGATACTAAGGCTATGTCCGATAATCCACCGTATTCTCGGGCCGAATGTTGGGTGTCGACGATTACTTTCCTGTAGTCATATGGTGGCTTTTTAGTCGCCAGACGTCGTCAATTTTCCTACCTCTTACATATCGCTCCAATCTAGATTACAACTTTACAACGAATGTTATATGGATTAAGAATACTGATCAGCGATAAGGATTTCATATTTTTGGAACATCATGATGTCTTACCGGCATCATTGAAAACTGTTGACCGCTTCTCTCTTGCAGGAAATTAGCCTATGTTTATGTATACTATGATTGTCTTTTTGAATTTGGTGCTAATGCCTTTATATGGAATATAGAAAAGGTCTTTGGATTATGGACGCGAATATTCTCTAATGGACGACGACTGAATTATGATCGACGGACCAGACGCTTGTAATTTTGAATATCTCGGTAGGTTACACGGTTATATAGCTCTCTCGTTGTGTTATTTATGTAATCAGCCCCTTCGTACTGGTACTGTCCCACAGGACTGAAAATGGCGAAAATCAGTCCAGTCTCTGAAGAACGACAAAGGGACGATGTAAATAATTAAATACCAAAATCTGTCCAACGTCTTGTGTCAAAGCTGATAGAAAAAAGTAGTCTACGAGAAACTGTATGAATATCTGGACACGAATCAACATGTGGCAGTCATGTTTTAGAAGAAAGTATTCTACAGCATCAGTACTGACATATGTTAACGATTTTATAAGTCGAGACTTTGATCAGGGCAATGTTCTTGGATGACGACCTTACAACGAATAGTATGGATTGAGAATACTGATCAGCGATACGGATTTGATATGTTTGGAACATCATGATGTCTTGCTGGCATCATTGAAAACTGTTGACCGCTTCTCTCTTGCAGGAAACAAGCCTATGTTGATGTATACTATGATTGTCTTTTTGAATTTGGTGCTAATACTGTTATATGGAATATGGAATAGGTCTTTGGATTATGGACGCGGATATTCTCTAATGGGCGACGGCTGAATTATGAATGACGGACCAGACGCTTGTACTTTCATTCTTGCACATGAGAAAAGCTTTTGGTACCGTCCATCACAAAATTCAAGTTAATAAACTGATATCCTATGGTATGCACGAGATTGAATTATCATGATCCCGACCATACCTAATCGGCAACAAGTGGTCCAACTAGATAATGTATCCTCTGAGCAGAAAACCGTGTAGTATTGGCTCACACAAGGATCATCCCTGGGGCCCCTTTTATTTTCTTAATGACGTATACGGATGATACTTCTATAATAAAGCTCAAGGGACAACTATTTCAGATGTGCAAACCGTTTTCACACCTAAAGTGCAAAATGTTGCCAGAATTTCAGATGTCAGTAAATTGTCACTGAACCTTTCCAAGACGAAAATCACACAATTTGAACGAAAACCAGAAACAAATATGAAATACTAGATATCAAATTAAATGATATTCACATGGAGTGCATATCGGAATTTAAGTAGCTTGGTATCTGGTTTCATCCACGGCTGAAATATAATATATATGTATATATGCCACAAAAATGGTGAGAAAATGCTTGACAATTAATTACCGAAAGATGCTCTTTAACGCCTTCATTATTTCGAACATTGATTACGCCAGCACAGTTTGGAGATCTACGCAATGTAAATATACTGACTTATTTGTTAAGCTTTACAAATGAGCTGGTAAATGTCACTTGGCGTACTTGGCGCAACAGAGATATGTATTTACTCAAAGTGAAAACGGAACATGGGAAGATATGTTTCTCTTATCAGGAAGTACACTGTTTTAGGAACATTCCAGTAATTGTAAAACCGTCACTGAGTTCAAACGGATTTCATAAAATGAATTGTATAGTACCGGTGCCTGAAATATTATACGTATATTTATATATTATTATTTTTATTTTTAAATTTTAACGTAAATTGTCTATGTATATTATTGTATTGCTGGAGTACGCCACACGATATACCTAATTTTAATGGTCAGTAATAAGAGTGACTATATATGTTTAGATGATTTTATATATCCTAAATTTGCGTCGTTTTTTCTGTGACCTCACAGGTATTTGTTCCGAATACGAACTTGCATTCAATAAGTACTCACACGTTTCGGTCGCTTTTACTATCTAGCGGTGACATTCTATGACATCATTATATCTGTATCTAATACCGCTTAAGCCGGTGCTAGGGGCCGTGTGAACATGTCAATTCAATATGCCCACATGAACAGCTACAATCGAAGCATAGCTGGGATACAAATCATCACAACGATCACTTTTTGGTTCTTGTGATATTTGCAGTTAGTATATTTGTCTGTGGGGTCATATGACTTCCTGTCAGTACGCCAGCATCGATTTCCATCACCCTTTCAATGTTGCATATAATTGCTATTTTCTTTGTTAAAATCCAACACTCCCATGGGGCTCATACACTGAAGGCTTTGCTGGTTATAAATATGATAAATAAACAATAAATAATAAATAAATAAAAAAATACAAAATCGAGCAAATTTGAAATTGGATTGAAAACAAATTTATCGAAATTCTGAAACATGTGTGAGGGTACGTAGTGTATCAAACAATCATATCAAATTTCAGTTGATTTCTGCGCACTTGTGTTGTATGTGGACTAGATATTATCGAATTATGCAGAATTTCATGTGAGGTGCCCAGGGAGGCTTTTCACGGAGCGGTATTCACCAAGAATAGATTTCAGCTATGTTAAGCAGAAATGAATAAAAGATGATTTGACAACGCTGTTTAATTGTCCCCCGACGCCCGAAGGGCTAGAGGGGGACTATAGAATTGGGGTCCGTCCGTGCGTCCGTCTGTGTGTCCGTCCGTGCGTCCGTCCGTGTGTCCGTCCGTGTGTCCGCCTGTGCATCCGTCCGTCCGTGCGTCCGTCCGACTTAGTTTCCGGACAATAACTTCTGGAAAACTGAACGGATTCTTTTCAAATTTAGTATGTGGGTACCTCACCTGAACATCTTGCTTGACATTGGTTTTCACGCCGATCCGCATACAGGTGGCGCCACCTGGGGGCCAAGTTAAAATTTTGTTTTCGGACAATAACTTTTGAAAAACTGAATGGATTCTTTTTAAATTTGGTGTATGGGTACCTCACCTCAAGACCTCGCTTGGGATTGTTTTTCGCACCGATCCGCCTATAGGTGGTGCCACTCGGGGGCCAAGTTAAAATTTTGTTTCCGGACAATAACTTGTGAAAAACTAAATGGATTCTTTTTAAATTTGGTGTATGGGTACCTCACCTCAAGATCTCGCTTGGGATTGTTTTTCGCACCGATCCGCCTATAGGTGGCGCCACTTGGGGGGGGGGCAAGTTAAAATTTCGTTTCCGGACAATAACTTTTGAAAAACTGAATGGATTCTTTTTAAATTTGGTGTATGGGTACCTCACCTAAAGATCTCGCTTGGGATTGTTTTTCGCACCGATCCGCCTATAGGTGGCGCCACTTGGGGGCCAAGTTAGAATTTCGTTTCCGGACAATAACTTTTGAAAAACTGAATGGATTCTTTTTAAATTTGGTGTATGGGTACCTCACCTCAAGATCTCGCTTGGGATTGTTTTTCGCACCGATCCGCCTATAGGTGGCGTCACTTGGGGGCCAAGTTAAAATTTCGTTTCCAGACAATAACTTCTGAAAAACTGAATGGATTATTTTCAAATTTAGTATGTTGGTACCTCTCCTCAAGATCTCATTTGGGATTGTTTTTCACGCCGATCTGCTTATAGGTGGCGCCACCTGGGGGCCAACATAACATTTTGCATCCGTCCGACCTAAGTTTCCGGACAATAACTCCTGAAAAACTGAATGGATTTTTCTCAAATTTGGTATGTGGGTACCTCGCCTCAAGATCTCGCTTGGGGTCGTTTTTCATGCCGATCTGCTAGCAGTTGGCGCCAACTGGGTCTAAGTTAAAATTTTGTTTCCCGACAATAACTTTCGAAAACTGAACGGATTCTTTTCAAATTTTGTATGTGGGTACTTCGCCTCAAGATCTCGCTTGAGATTGTTTTTCACGCTGACCCGCCTATTTTGTTTCCATACAATATCTTCTGAAATCCTGTCCGGATTAGGACAAATTCAGTAATTGTGGGTACCTTGCCACTGGATCTCACTTGGGATTGCTCTGCATGATGAGTACTGAAAGTTACGGTTCCAAGTCAAATCAATTGTTTCAACGTCGGGGGACTTGAACCCCTCGGGTTTTCATTGTACTGTTTTCCTCTGACAGTACTGCGAAATGATACAAATATGAGCAAAGAAAATCAATCCAATTTTTGGGAAATCCCCTACCACGTTGTCTATGTTGATGTCAACAATATAACGTTTTTGGTAATAGTTATTTCGTGTTTTATCATGGTTATTTTCCATTTAATGGAAACATCAACGGAAGATGAGGGCGTAGAATAATATTGAATGACTGTTGCAGTCGGCAGTCTGCAGGAGTGCCATAATCCTTTTAATTTTCACACCTCTATAAGTAGAGATCCCAAGACCTCAAATAAATAGATTGAAACCTAAATGACACTATTTGGAATTTTATTAACAGAAAGACGGTCGAACATGGAAAATTGAAACTGGGTAATTAAACAAATGGCTATGTTCTTCTGTCAGGAGGGCTGTATGCTTAAGCTTATTGCGTTTTCATTAAGGTATATTTGTTGGAACAGGAGTCAGCAGGCGCCATTTGTAATGTTAGTTATCTCTCTCATTCTTTTGTCTTAGAATTATTTAGAGGTTTAAATTTCATTAACTTCACTGCTGTTAACATGTTTTTTTACGTCGAGTTGTGCAATCTGACGATATGCCACCGAAAGTCCCAACCGACAACACATCTCGCTTGAGACTTGCAATAAACTCTTCCAGTTATAGATTTGTCAGCAAAGTTTCCTCTAAGAAATTAGAAAATGTTTTTTTTTCTCATATGTTAACAATAAGAACAAGGTGTGCATGTGTCACAGTCGAGATCTATTACTTCCATTCAATATTAGCTTCTGAAAATACTTCAGCTCTCCAAGACGGCAACTCCCCAGATAACTAATAACGAGCTGTTAACAGACTTGTGGGTGCCGGAAATTTTAGATCGTCTCACTATTGCTAAATGCCCCAATAATTCACTATTTTGACGTAATTACTCGACGATTACCTTATTTTCAAACTCTAAACTATGAATTAAACAATGGAACCGCCATCGAGAAATGTAATCTTTTCCTTCGTGGCTGTTCGTTTTCATGAAAGTTCTAATAGAGATGGCAAACAGGTCACCGTTTAAATGAAATGAAGTAAGATAAATGGTCTAGTTCATCTAAAAGAAAAAAAGCGCTGGAGAGCAGTTCTTTCTTCGCGCCAAGAGGTAATAATTAAAGCAACGTTCTGGATTTTACAGAAGACTGAGTGATTTTCAAACAGAAGCATCTCTTACACTTGTTATAAATTATGTATGTAGATCTAGAGGCATAGAGTATCCGTCTGCCACCCCGCTCAGAGATGAACTACTAGTTGACGACATTAAACACTCGCATCTGACTGCCTAATAGAAGGCATCTAAGAGGTCCCAAAGACCATTATTCGTCAGGACTAGGACAGTGAGAACCATTACAGTGTTGACCGATATCAATAATTTACCTGGCATTTTCCGTCAAATGTATTGAGTAGGGTCATTCGAGTATGAAGATAAACTAACACTTGTAAGTCTATCCTGAAAAACTTCCACTAGTCATACGTTCTTGACATTGAATTGACCTTTGGAGCACCGGTGATATCACACGAGAAATTTACACGCACATGTGTCATTTACATCTGACGACGAAACAGCTCACCAATCTCCAATGTACGAGTTGTCACAGCGAAACAGCTCACCAATTACCAGTATACGAGTTGTCAGAGCATTTCCATCATAGCTCTCTAGATTTGTATCTAATACCGCTTATGCCGGTGCTAGGGGCCGTGTGGTCATATCATCCAAGTTGCCACATGAACAGGTACAATAAAAGCGTACCTGAGATACAACACGTATCACGAATTGTTAGATTCTTGGTATGTGCTTTAGAATAGGTTAACCAGAGGACTATTCTGTGAAGTCATGTGACGCAGTCAGTATGTCGGCACCTCTTCCCACTTCCCTTATATGTGTTGTAATTAGTAATAATACCGCTCAGGCCGATGCTAGGGCCGTGTAGTGATGTCATTCAAGATGTCCACAAGAACGTCTACAATGAAAGCCTGGCTGGGATACAAATCATCACAGGGATCACTTTTGGTTCTTGCCATTCAACAAATATATGTAGTTTTATTGTTTTGGTGGAAAATTTAAACCGTACGTTGGGCATTACAGGTTAGTTTTTCTGGGTAATCTTGCATTTACCAGGTTTACCCATGTCGAGGTGAATACTTCATCAGGCGTCCTCCATGCTCATCCATTACCATCAGATGAGTTATTTGTTTGAGCTGATCTGTCATAACTATGGTGTTCTATTTGGGCCAAGTTTGCGTCGCCTGGTGACTTTTAGAAACTCGCCACTCGCCACGCGCCGTGGACCTCTCCGGCGCGCGGCGACTGGCGACTTTTTGCTATCTCTTAACCTGCAAAAACTCGCCAGTCGCCACCCGCCGTAAAACACGGCGAGTTTCGCTCTATCTCTTAACCTGGAAAAACTCGCCGCGCGCCACTCGCCGGATGAACCACGGCGCGCGGCGACTGGCGACTTTTGACTGTAGTGAAACTCGCCACTCGCCACGCGCCGTGGACCTCTCCGGCGCGCGGCGACTGGCGACTTTCTGCTATCTCTTAACCTGCAAAAACTCGCCAGTCGCCACCCGCCGTAAAACACGGCGAGTTTCGCTCTATCTCTTAACCTGGAAAAACTCGCCGCGCGCCACTCGCCGGATGAACCACGGCGCGCGGCGACTGGCGACTTTTGACTTCTGGAATTCTCAGGACTTTTTCTCAAGTGCGCATGCCCGGGGAGCATCAATTATCGGAATATTTTGTTCGAAACATGCTGTCATTTAATTTAATTTTAAATCTCTTCCTCGTGCATAAATATACATAATTTCTAATGAATGAACTCTCCAGCTACATCTGATGCTATGTGACTAATTTTGAAGATGTAAGCTATCTGTAATAATTAATATAGTTGTTTTTTGAAACAAGTTTCTTTTTAATGCAATACGCATATAGGGCAATCTAATTTTGTCAAATGTGCAATTATTTCTTTATTAAAATACTCGTTATCCGTTTCTGTGCAGAACTTGCATACTCTCGTTATTATCTGCTGGTATATTTTAAAAAGTTGACACCAAGACAACATTTTCAATCGTTTTTTTAATCTTTTTTTTATATAAGTGCCTATATATATTTATAAAACAGCATATCGTTTTCAATTCAGAATGAATCGCTTTGAAATTGTTCTTTATTTAAGATACAATAAAGCACTCGGCGCGGGAATTTTGTTTTACAAGATAAAAGCAACGTCAACTAATATGCTGTATGAAATATTAAGAAAGCGAATAGAGCGTCATCGTCATATTGATTAAAAAAGTAAGAAAAAATGCTAACATTTTCTCTGGATGATTGAATTTCTCTCTTCGTAAGTTTTATGTGAAAAACGGGCGATATCTTTGTATAAGAGATCCTTTATTGCTGTTTTAATCCATAGAGCGGCTCTTTGTTGGGTTGATATTTCCTGTATCACAAACCCTACAAACTATCAAGACCCTATTTTTAAAGATGAAAAGACGTATTTCTTTCAACAGTTTCCATATTTTTTTTACTTCCTCAAATTCGATGAGATCGCGACTGTGATTTATGATATTGCAACTGCATAATTGATGCTCCTCGGGCATGCGCACTTGAGAAAAAGTCCTGAGAATTCCAGAAGTCAAAAGTCGCCAGTCGCCGCGCGCCGTGGTTCATCCGGCGAGTGGCGCGCGGCGAGTTTTTCCAGGTTAAGAGATAGAGCGAAACTCGCCGTGTTTTACGGCGGGTGGCGACTGGCGAGTTTTTGCAGGTTAAGAGATAGCAGAAAGTCGCCAGTCGCCGCGCGCCGGAGATGTCCACGGCGCGTGGCGAGTGGCGAGTTTCACTACAGTCAAAAGTCGCCAGTCGCCGTGCGCCGTGGTTCATCCGGCGAGTGGCGCGCGGCGAGTTTTTCCAGGTTAAGAGATAGAGCGAAACTCGCCGTGTTTTACGGCGGGTGGCGACTGGCGAGTTTTTGCAGGTTAAGAGATAGCAGAAAGTCGCCAGTCGCCGCGCGCCGGAGAGGTCCACGGCGCGTGGCGAGTGGCGAGTTTCTAAAAGTCGCCACGCGACGCAAACTTGGCCCAAATAGAACACCATACATAACAGCTCCCGAGATAGCGTATCTAATTCCCCTGAAATCGATGCTAAGGGCCGTGTTGATACTTCATAGACTCCACATGGACATCTGCAATAAAAGCGCGACCGAGATACTAAGGCTACGTCCAATAATCCACCGATATTCTCGGGTCTGAATGGATCACTTCAGGTTGGTCTTTGCCTCAAATTTTATATTTTGTCACTTATATAATCATTTTCTGAGAGGTTACCTCCTGATATCTCAAGACAAGCACGCGCTACGTTCCAGAAACAACGAAGAACACTTTCCGTTGGTATTTATTACCAGGCTAACTGCAGAACTCTGGAATATATCTTATTCTATGTGCCGAACGGAATAGAAATAACGAAGTACTCACAGCATGTCGACAGTGGTGTTGAGGCGTTATATTTGTGGAGCATCGATATTTTCTTCACAAGAAGCCTACTCATCTTTATTCATACATGTAGTACATTTACTTATATATAGCGTTATATTTTGGTAGAGTCAACCATCGAGATTACGAAACTGCTTAGCCAACGGACTGAGCATTGTTGTTTGTGTTTGTAAATAAGAAATTGATGTCTGTTATTATTGTGTGACTATTATGACTCACACTTTCCCTGAAATACACCCCATCCCCCGAACCGCCCTCCAACACTTTCGCCATGGCTGGTTCCAGCGGAAATGTTACAAACAATCTTCTCCTATTATCTGTCTGTAGTAAATGCCAAATTCCAGATGTTGGTATATATGCTTATTGATCTTTTAAATGGAATATTTCATTTATACGTTTTTCAGCTAAGTAACCTCTAAGAAATTAACAAAAGGTATTCATCATCTATTAACCATCAACAATAGGTTGGCATGTCTCACATTCAGGATTTATTACTTCCATTTAACATTATCCTCCAAAAATATCGCAATTCTCCAAGACGCCAACTCTCAGACGATTAGTTCTGTGTGATTAACTGATTGGGAGTGTTGGATATTTTAGGCCTCCAGACTAAGCTCAGAAGGTGTAAAAAAGGTGTAAAAAAGGTGTAAATCAAACGTTTACACCTTCTGGGTTCATGTTTACACCCTTAGGAGGTGTAAATAAGGTGTAGAAAAGGTGCAAATGTATGAAGATTGATTCCAACCCTGATTTTACACCCGTAAAGGTGTAAATTTATTGAAAGGTGTTAAAAAGGTGTAAATACTTAATTTTCGATACAAATTTGGAACTTAATTCTATGTTAAGGAAATGTATTTCCTTGTCATGCTTAAACCATCAAATTTTCAAGCACCCCAACTTTTTACACAAAATTAAATCAATGGATCTAACAATTTGACCAGTCTCTCCAACATTTGAGCAAAAAGTCCAACGGAAATATTATTAAAAAAAACGAGCTGCAGACCATAAGAGTCAATCCCCCAGTCGGTTTTACGAGGGAGTGAAAATTGAACAGCCGCTCAAGTGTTCTCACGCAAGGTTGAGCCCAAGACGACAGAGGGGTGGGGGGGGGGGACGTTCTGGCGTTTTGAATATCAACAGTAAAGTAAATGTTATGTATCATGCAGAGTCGACAAAAGCACGTTGTTTGTCGACCAATGTAAGAAGTTATCAGATCGATATCTACAGTGCTGATAACTGCTTAGCTATCAGATAAAGTGATTTTGAACTTCATTCCAATGGGGGATTTGCACAATAAGCAGTGAATACAACGGAAACTGTACAAATTATGGGCTTTGATTGATCCACTGAGACAGGAAGGTGTGAAATGGACTAAACGGTTCGAAGTGATAATTATGACAGCTTGTTGTGCGATTATCGTCACAAATTATTACTTGATAAAGTAATGGTTACTCTCCGGCAACGACCCCTTTTAACACACCATAATCCTAATCCGCGGCCTGCTTTTGTCTCATATCTCTTTGACGCTAACGCAAAGCTTTGGTTAAACTATACATATCGGTGATGATTCTATTGCTCAATTAGTTTTTGAGTTTATTCTGGCAATGCCTAACAATATATGCATCGCTTCTATTGTTCATGAATTTGTAAATAAGCATAGCTTCGCTTCCCATGCTGTCCACCATTTCCAATATATGCCCACGCGATATTACTTCCAAACAAACGATGAATTACGCACAGCTGTTTTTTCACGTCGCTCGTTCGGTGCTGTTCTATCCATCAAAGTGGACTTTTTGCGAGATGGCGACTTGCCCGCTGTTGATCGGGGAGAACCGAAAGAAAATCGCTTTACCTTTTGCAACTCCCAGCCTGTCGGACCTTAAAGATCACATTTCACAGAATGCTACCTTAGCTGATCTAATTGGCATTAACGACGTAACCTTCCAGGTAAATATGCCATTTTTTTTATATTTGTACAATATAATTGCCCCTGTGAACCCAGGTCGGAGCAGGGAGATACATGTAAACATGTATGTATTTAGAGGATGTATACAGTTTTTACACTGTCGGAACCAGTGATCGAAACATAGTTTCAACTATGCTAAAATTGTGACTCGATTGCGTATTTTCTTTTGCTCACGGTATTTCATTCAACTTTTGCCAACAGAACAGAACAAGCTCGAAACTTTGTCGAATCAACATACTTGCGAAAAAATACGTAGCTATGATAACATACACTTTTACAAAATTTGATTAATATAATCTGCTCAGACAGATTGTTTGACCCAGTCAAATTAGTGACGCTGATAGAAACGAGTCAGAACTGGTTAGCCTGGTGCCCCGATTATGTAGGTGCTTGTTACCCTATACTATTGTGTTCGGGAACCAGGTTATAAATGATACTAGTCAATGCGCATGCTCACAAGGATCACGTGGGAGAAAATGGAGGGCGGTTTGATTTTCTTCGAGAAGGCTTGTTTCAAACTTTGCGAAATCGTGTCGATTTAGCCCACTATAGTCGCACATATTTGTAAGTATTATCTTCATTAGATAGGAGTGTAACTACCTCGAACACGTCACTGTGAAAATGTGCTCCAAAATGTTCAGCTCACATAAAAAGTGGGAGTTCATTTGCCTGAATGTGAATCCAATATGGCGGCATAAATTTGTTCAGTTCAGTTTAATACAGTACTTATAGTGAATTTTAGTACTCAGTGGAATAGGAATAGTTAATAACGCTCAGTCACTTGGATCATCATGGAACGATATGTTTGGGATCTTTTGAGGTACTATTTACCCTTACTATTTACCCAAATAATTTTATTAATATGAAACCAGAATTATATGATGTTTAAAAAGAGCTGGGCTGGACTGGAGGATCGGTTTTTGTAGGTTCTCTTCAACCCCTACGACTTAGTTTCGTTGGTATATGACGGCTTAGTTTCGTGGGTATATGAGACAGATTGACTGATAGATTGTTTGCCACTTAGTTAAATGTGATTTATTTATTTTCCAGTTGTATGATGCTGATTTTGAAGAGTTCGTGGACCTCGAGGACCAAGATGAGATACCCGATAAGTTCAAAATCCAGATATTACAGCATACGACAACAGATTGAGCATTTCACAATGTTCCAGAGTATTGTGAAATCTGACAGGAACCTTTGCTAATTTTATTAAGTTTTATAATTATTATTCACTTCTCGTTTTGTAGCTACACTGATTATGTGGATACATGTATATTTGACTTACCCTGTTTCTATGCAGACTACGCAGGATATAACCAGTTACTTATGTGCGTCCTCAAACCGCAGTTGAAAAATTAATATTTTTCCCCTTTTCAGGAAAGCACAGACACTGGTCCAAGTGAAACCGTGGAAATGCATTCTCAACCTGAACGATCAACTGTGTAAGTCAACTTTCATACAGTCTGATTACCGTAGTTTTGTTTCTTTTCCAAAGAATGCAAACTTTGATTCAGTTACATGGGCTGGTTCGACGGGTCGCACTGAATACAGACCGATACAGACCAATAATTATAAAGGACAGACCGATACTTATATATAATAGATTACGGCCTCTAGAAGACATAATTTGTAATTTGTGGTATTTTCTTGTGAAAACAGCTGTTGAAACCGTAAAACGGTGTGGCAATCAGCTTCCCGCTAGGCCCTACGGGGAGCGGCACACGGCCGATTCGCCCACCTGGGTCGCCCAGCACCTTCCATGCACCGACTCTCCTGGCGGACCGGTTCGGCTGGTGTGTTTATGCAAGAGCAGTAGATACTGCGATAGATTCCACAAATTAGAACAAAGAGCTCACTTTTCATGAGCAGCAGTGATACCATTATTAATATGAGGTTATTATATAACGTTGAGACCCAATATTGTATGAAATTTATTAGACACGAAATGACAAATTACGGTACATGAAGTGACAGAAGGCAATAAAAATCTATATTTATGGGCGGAGAATGGCATATTGGAACAATAATTCGAACAGATCGTTTCCATTTTATTTATTCCAAAATATTTGATATGGTGGGAATGAACATGCGGACAATAGTACGCTAAACAAGCATTGAGAAAATAAGTTTGAACTTTTTGTTCACGGCCCATCATCGCAGTTTATTTCTATTTAACAGTAACAGGAAGAAAAAAGAAAGTAAAAAACCTAAAGAAAAGATCCATCCGTTTCATTCTCACCTATCATCCAGCGATGAAATATATAAGGAAAATCTTGTTGAAATATTGACATTTTATCAAATCTTTCGAATCACGCACAACGAAAGTCTGGGAAAACCCAGTAATTGCATGCAGAAGGGGGAAGAATTTGAAAGAAATGTTGAAGAAATCAAAACGTTGAACATTGTGAATTGATACGTTGGACTCCTGATGAGGGTTGACGTGTTGTTATTTTACTAAAATAACTCCAATAAAACCGAAACACTTGTTTCATTCAACTTTATTCGTGCTCAATATGCTCCTATAATATCAAGTATGTGTAATATATATCAGGAGAATTTAGAGCTGCAGGTCGGTGCGCTGGGCGAGTCTGGCGGGCGAATTGCTCGTGCTATTCGGCCATGCGACGCGCTTCCTAACGTAACGGGCGCAGCTAAATGCGATACCGTTTTTGCGCTATAAACAATCGTTTTTTATGAGAAAATCCCACAAAGTACCAATTATGTATTCTAAAAGTCGTAATCAATGATCTTAGGTATCGGTCTGTATGTTTTTAGTATCGGTCTGTCTTTTATAAGTATCGGTCTGTATTGGTCTGTACCGGTCTGTATCGGTCTGTAATTAGGGTGCCCGGGTTCGACTACTGTGTTGGGATTGACATTTCAAAAAATAAATTTACTATTTGTTTCTGTGTATATTTCCATTTAACAAAAATGGAACTTTAATGCATAAAGTGATAAGTATCATTTACATTGTGGAATTAGTTTATCAGTTGTGGTTCTTATTGGTTGTAGGATTGGACCTAGCAGCAGTACACCTACTCTCGGTCAAGAGCCATTGAACTTTGCTCTGCCAGCCTTTGATACAGACGTCACCTAGACACTCGAAAAGCAAACAGACCCTTCCACAGCTCAGAGGCGGAGAATTATTAATGGCCATTTTGTTACCTGTTATACCCTACTCTCTGAGAGTTTTTGATTTTCGGTCTCAGAGGCTGAGGCATCCCAGAAGGTTATGTACAAAAGTATTCCATGACAGTTTTCGTCACCTCCCCCCCCCACCAATCTGGATCTGGTGTTGCTGTCAGTTTCTGTTACTGGTTACCCCTACTCTCTGAGAGTTTTCGATTTTCGGTCTCAGAGGCTAGGGCACCCCAGAAGGTTATGTACAAATCTCATGAAACCTGTATTAACACATACGAGCAGAGTTTCAAAGCTGGTTTCAAGATACCCAATTATTATTTAGGATGAGCAACTTATTTTACTTCATGGTCGGTACCTGGATTGGAGTGCTTGTATATTTAAGTCTTTGTGCTTTAGTGGTCGGGGGTAAAGATTTGTGTGTATGTAAATAGTTTGTGTGATATCTGTGAGCGGGTGAAAGATGGTGGCGTATGTGACATGAACACAACGTGCTCAATTTAGGTTCAGGTGGGATGCTTGTATTTTAAATTGTTTGAACTTTGTGCTTTAGTGGGCGGGAGTAAAGACTTGCGTGTATATAAATAGTTGTACGATATCTGTAGGTGGGTGAAAGTTGGAGGCATAAGTGACATGAACATAACGTGCTCAATTTAGGTTGGGTTGGGATGCTTGTATTTTTAATCGTTTGAACTTTGTGCTTCCAGGGATTGAGAGTGAACTATGATATCAGGGAGGGCTAACATGAAAAGACCAATGTAAATGTGCTTTTTGTGATTCCCCTAATAAAATATATCATACATATATTTTGTGTTAATGTTCTTATTGTGTACCTCAACCAAGAGCCATTACTGGATGGTACGAACACCACTAATTCTCACTAAAAAGGTGTAAATTAACACCTTTTGAAGGTGTAATTCTCACGAAATGGGTGTGTTTTAACACCCCTGGAAGATGGAATCGTCTCCAGAAGGTGTATTTTAGCACCTCTAGAAGGTTTAGTCTTGCCCAAAAGGTGTAAATAAACACCCAAGAGGGTGTAATCACGGTCAAAAGGTGTAAATTAACACCAATGAAAGGTGTAATTCTTATTAATAAGGTGTGATTTAACACCCCTGGAAGAGGGAATGATCATCAGAAGGTGTATTTTAGCACCCCTAGATGGTTCAAATTTTCCCAAAAGGTGTGAATTAACACCCAAAGAAGGTGTAATTCTGTTGAAAAGGTGTAAATTAACACTACTGAAAGGTTTAGTTGTGGTCAAAAGGTGTAAATAAACACCCATGGGATGCTGGGTTCCCAACAAAAATATGCTCATAAATTTGTCTGGAAGGTGCAAATTTTATTCAGAAGGTGTGAATGAACACCCGTGGAAGGTGTAATGTGAGCAAAAAAGGTGTAACTTAACACCTTTTCGAGAAGGTGTAAATTTACACCTTTCGGAGAGGGTGTTAATTCACACCCAAAAGGGTGTTAGCCCTGGGACAAGCCATTTACACCCCGTAGAGGTGTAATTTACACCTTCTGAGCTAAGTGTGTATATAGAGGCGGCAATATTTCACTATTTAGATTTAATTTCTGAAGTTTTGTCATATTTTGATATGGACTAATCAGTGCCACCACGATCGTTAAATGTAATCTCTTTTCTCGTGACTATTCATAGTTGTTAGGTTTGGATAGAGACGGAATCCAGGTCGCCGTTTAAATGAAGTGAAGCAAAATAAATGTTCAACTAGAAAGAAACGGCAGAAGAAAGTAATCCTGTTCTCGAGCCAAAAAAGTTTTAATTGGAGCTATATTCTGCATTTACATGAGAAAAAGAGATTTCTGGAGGAAAACGTCTCTGGATATCTACAGGAATACAGTAACCGTCAGCTACCCCGCTTGGAGAGGAACTAATGGTTGACGACATCTGTCTATATCGGTCCATTTACAGGAAACTCCCAATATATAGAATTAATCATATAAAATGGAAGAGCATCTAAGATGTCTTCTCAAAGAGCTTTATTTTTCAGGAAAACATCAATATGTCCAAAATGAAAGCATTATTTTCAAGGATATCTTGGCTCATTACAGTCTATGCCGATATCAATAATTTACCTGACATTTTCTCTCAGATGTATTGAGTAAGGCCATCCTCAAATCTAAATTTTGAAAATCCTCCCCTAGTCACAATCTTGCATGGCATTGCATTTTTTTTAGAACCGGTGATGTCTCTCGAGCCATTTGCATGTACCTTTGATTTGCTGATAAAACTGTACGGGCTGGTAATTATGGATGATAACGCTGTGTGAATATCGCATATTGATCATTGAAAGGAAATAAATCGGCCAATATTGAGAACAAGCGTCAGATCCGACATCCAGGAGGTGAGCCGTCGTTCGTATATAATTTCATCGTCGATACCGTTTGTCTTGTTTTACATCTTAGTGGTTTTACATCCCAATGGTATGGATGTTCCATGCGCACAAAGAAACATCTAACCAACAGGTTAATTAATATAGAGCCTATCACTGGTATAATCATAAACGTATTCTGATTGGAGCGATATGCAAGAGGTGGGACAAATTGACGACGTCTGGCGACTAAAAAGCAACCATATGACTCTATAGGAAAACTTCCCTCGGCACCTCAAGAATATGGTGGATTCTTGGACGTAGCCTTAGTATCTCAGCCGCGCTTTATTGCAGATGTTCATGTGGAGACTATGAAGTATCTACACGACCCCTAGCGCCGGTGTAAGCGGAACTCATCCGCCCCATCTTGGCCGTCATTTTGAATGTACCCATTTTCTACGCGTACAAACGTCTTTTCGCGTATCAAGGTGAATACTACACTATCGTTCCTTTATACTTAGTTCCCTAGATTCACTGAATGTGTTAATTTATTCAAAGTGGAGAGGCACGTTATGCCCTTGATAGCCAAACAAACTCGAAACTGAATGACATCGAAAAGGCAAGAGGTGAACATTTGTGTCCCGATAATCGCGTTCGCTATATCCATCGGCGAAAGTTTCACACCTAATCAGTTATAAATTTGTCCTAAAAGCATCTTCTAAGAAATTAGCAAATCTATTTCTCATCTACTAACCATCAGAACAAGTTGCGCTTGTATCATGTTCAGGATTTATTACTTCCATTCAGTATTATATCGCAGTCCTCCAAGACGCCAACTCCCCCAGACGACTCGACTCGATCGAAAATTTTAGGCCTTCACACTGGACGCGGCAATATTTCACAATTTAGACTTGAGTTCTCTGTGCAGACCTTTTGGTCTTTGATATATGTTGGCATTTGTGGGAAGTTGATGCTGGGTCGACACCGGGCCTTACAGACTAGTCTTTTGTGTTAATTGCCGTCATTTACATCTGACGATGATACAGCTCACCAATCCCCAATGTACGAGTTGTCACAGCGAAACAGCTCACCAATGACCAGTATACGAGTTGTCAGAGCATTTCCATCATAGCTCTCTAGATTTGTATCTAATACCGCTTATGCCGGTGCTAGGGGCCGTGTGGTCATATCACCCAAGTTGCTACATGAACAGGTACAATAAAAGCGTACCTGAGATACAACACATATCATAAATCGTTAGATTCTTGGTATGTGCTTTAGAATAGGTTTACCAGAAGACTATTCTGTGAAGTCATGTGACGCAGTCAGTATGTCGGCACCTCTTCCCACTTCCCTTATATGTGTTGTAATTTAGCATATTCTTAATATTGATTGTTAAAGAAGTTAAAACAGGCAAAAAGAAGCTCTGGTATGAACTAGGCATAATCAATGCCATTGCCATCGTTAAACGTAATATCTTTTCTAGAGGCTTTTCGTATTCATTAATTTTGAATAGAGGTGAGATACAGGTCGCCGTTTAAATGAAGTAAAGGAAAATAAATGGTCTAGTTCAACTAGAAAGAAAAAGGCGAAAGAAAGTAATCTTTTCCTCGTACCAAAAATGTTTTAATTAGAGCTATGTTCTGCATTTCACCTGAGAATGATATATTTCCAGAGGGAAACATCTCTGGAGATCTACAGGAATATAGTAGCCGTCAGTCACCTCGCTTAGA
Organism: Hanleya hanleyi; assembly: GCA_036873755.1. Classification (NCBI taxonomy): domain Eukaryota; kingdom Metazoa; phylum Mollusca; class Polyplacophora; order Lepidopleurida; family Hanleyidae; genus Hanleya; species Hanleya hanleyi. The sequence continues at coordinate 31,133 of JAVTVY010010016.1, forward strand.
AAGGAACTAATGATTGACGACATCAAACGCTAACATCCGTCTACTGGTCCAGTTATAGGAAACTACCAATATACAGAATTAATCATATAAAACGAAAGAGCATCGGAGAGGTTTTCTCAAAGAGCATTATTTTTCAGGATAGCATGGCTCATTACAGTGTATACCGATATCAATAATTTACCTGGCATTCTCTGTCAGATGTATTGAGGTCATTTTCACATCTAATTTGAGAAACCTGCCCAAGTCACATTTCTGGCGTTGAATTTATTCCCTTTTCTTTAGAAGCGGTGATGTCACACAAGCCATTTATTTGTATGTACTTCCGTATTGCTGATAAAACTGTTCGAGCTAATTCATTTTGTCCGTTGGTTATTGTGGATGATACCGCTATATGAATTCGCATATTGATCATTGAAAAGAAATAAATCGGCCAATATTGAGAACAAGCGTCAGATTCGGCATCCAGGAGGTGAGCCGTCGTTCGTATATAACTTCCTCGTTGATACCGTTTGTCTTGTTTTATATCTAGTCAGTTTTCAAGGTTAATGATATCTATGTTATGGATTGAAATATATCGACACAGTCATAGACATTCACACACAGAAACATATAACCAACCGGTGTATACATATAGAGTACAGATACATCACTGGTACAATCGTCAATTAGGATTTGTTGTGATGTTCCCTCTTGGTCGCCAGTTTTAATGTGCCCGTGATTTTTCTGCGGATACAGACTCATCTGCGAGCATCAGGGTAAATACTACACTAACGTTTGTTACGGCTAAACGACAATAGAAAAACGCATCAGAAAGCTTTTGTGAAATCGAGGATTAACAATCAAATATTTATTTATAATACTAAAATCATATACAAATCAAGCTAGGTCAATACAGCAAATAAATGAGAAATATAGTCTTACTGTTCAATGCTATACCGGTGTATCTCTCACAGTCCGTACTAACGTGAAAATCTCTATGCAGTCCGTGCCGACGCGCAGAAATAGCGTTCCTGTATTTTGATAGTCCACACCGCTCAGCTGTTGTCCAGTTTCCGTCAGTTCAATTACGTAGATAATACAGCGGTAAAAAACACAGGAGTAATCCAACAGGAATATACAATCAAGCAGTCAGTAATCTCAGGCTAAGGTAATATCCAGTAGCACAATCTAATGCACCCACATAGAAGCCGTATGAATTAGCCGATCACTAAACGTCGAGCTATTTATACTCTATCGGGCATTCGAGATTATTCTATCAAATCAAGAAACTTCCACCGGTACAGCAATGACGTATGATTTAACCCAGATAAGATCACAACGACTTCTAGAAAGCTCAAAATAATTAACCCGCAAAACAGTATGTAGCTCTATCATTCCAGAAACATCGACATGTGTAGATGGCGCTGTTTAGATGTATAGATGGCGCTGTGACCCAATTACCCTCGTCATACGGGTCTCTTCGTATCTCGGCCATTTTAATTTACTTGCGATAAATCGGTCACGATTACGAGAAAATTTTATGATTATAATCACAGAACAGGATGTAAACATGTTTACATCAGCTCAATTATTCTAGAACTATTTTTAGTGTCTAATTTTATACTGCAATACCATGAGACGTTCCTTCAATTCCCTTGATTCACTAAATAGGGTAATTTATTCAAACAGCCAACGAAATTGGACTTTTCAAGACATATTTATAGAGCTAAGGCACCACCTATATGCTTGCTGCAAAAAAATCCTGTGACATGTGATAAAGGGAAATAACACACAGTATTTGACCTCGTGCAGATAGTAGAGATAGTAGGCACATAATCGGTCGAAAATATCGGAGTTAAAAGGAACAGGAAATTTGACCTTTGGGTCCGTCATCTGTATTCAGAAATATCCCAATCCTTTTCACATAGTATGACCAGCTATGAAGCCAGATAGTTTCAGCTCTCTTTTTCGTCCAGGAATTATGACAAATGGCTTGCCCTTACCACTCACGGCCAGATGAAACTGTAAAATCTCTTATAGGATGAATGCTGTTATATCAGACTTCGATTATCATCGTCTGGGAAAATCAAGAAGCCGTAGAAAAGATTATGTGAAATGTCAGGCGAGTTGAATACTGGCCATATCGCAAAAACAGGTCTGTAAACTGTTCAAATTACAAGAAAAGTTTGCTCGTTAGCTCTTTTGAAAACGTTCGGTAACAGTGGAGGATTTCCAAGTTGGTAATTTTCCATACAAAACGGTCGGCACGTCAGAGTTGAAATTGAATGCGATCGTAAGGCTTCGGGCTATATTAGATTGTACATCCAGTAAACACGGACGACATGCTCATTTTAGTCTAACTAAGAATTCTTTGTTTGTAGCTGTGTGGCAGACATGAAATTTTTTATTATTGCATTAAGAGTCATAAAGGATTATTCTGAAATATTTGAAAGTCACAAAAATAATTGTTTTACGACCTGGTTTGATAATTGATGATAAAGTCAAAGGATTTCCCGCATGGCTTATCACAAACAACGAATGATTCTGGATACGTAACGTAGATAGGGCTATAATAGATAGATAGGCCAATGCTTTTTTTAATGTTTTGGCATTACAGTGTGTGATTGTATGGTAAGCCAATGTCCCATGTATTTCCCATGCTGAGACGCATACAGCAGGAGATGGGGTAGTGTTAAATAATATGCGTGTTAAACGTGCGGAAGATGAATGTTGCGAGGGACTAGTGGTCCGTGCATATGTAGAAAATGACTGTGGACAAAATTACCATTCCGATGTTTCTGAGGTGTCAAAGATTGCATAACTGACTGCCCTCGTCTCCAAAGAAGATCCTCGTCATGGAGGGAAGGCCTTGTTCATATCATCATGTCAGCACTTAATCCACGTAGGCATGGAATGTATATGTATATTTTTGTGCAAGAGACGATCAATCAACACTTTTCAATACATCACAGCAAGTATCATGGCCTCTCTGTGGCGAAATCTGTATTTTGAAGCGGAGCCGTTTCTCAATATAGCATTATACGAATCTTAATAGCTTATTACAGCAATAAATCCTACGACATCAACTTTGGAGGTTTCAGAGTCATTGTTGAAAGCTGTAGATAATTGAGGTCCGCACCGCCATGGATTTTGATCACAAGTAATATGTCGTCGGAGACCTCATCCGACAGATCCGCGAGCATTATCAGCAGAGAAACTTCATTTGACAGGCCTCCTTCCATTATTTGCAATTGTGTATCATCATTGTGCGCACAGTCCGTTCTGTTGACGAGATTATTTTTCGTTGCTGTTCAGTATATTTTCTATAGCAGGACTTCGTTTCGTCCTCTTTTTCCCATGTCCATAAAGGTTATGACGAACTATTGTCTTTGAATAAACTACCGGTTCAATGACGCCATTATGACGTCATGAGAAGCTCCGATACTCGTTTTCGCTATAAGGTATCCATCGGTGTTAGTTTCATACCCGCAGCTATTACCAGCCCCCGATATAAGCCTACTTCCAATTTGATGGCGTCACTATGACGTCAATGATACATGTCGTTTAATCCCTCTGTTCTAAGTTATTCATTAGTGAAGTGCCCATGTGTGTAACTCAAACCGTTCGAGACAGATGGGCTAGTTCCGGTTTGATCACGTCACTTTCAGTTTGGTAGCCATTGTTTTAAAAATAAAGCTAATCTATGTGTAACAGAGGTCTGTTACGGGAAATGATTTGAAGGCGAAATCACTCGTAGAACTTGAGGCACGTATATGGATATTCACAGTTAAACATAGAAACACACAGGAACAAATATACTAAATCGGAACTCCGGATAATTAAAGTTGGGATTCCAAAACTATAAATCACAATGTCCGTAGATTGGATATCCATAAAACTGCCTTATAATTATGGCTGATCTTGATTTTTAGGGAGAATGTTACGTAAACGTATGGTAACTAACAACAGAGGAATACAAGTGGAAACAGAGCAATAATTATACAAGGAACAAATGAACGTAACGAACGGACTAAAACATGCTACAAAACACGGCCTATTCAGAAGTAATCAGAGATATAGGGATTAAAGATTAAGGAGTCAATTTACCCAAGTAAAACTATATGCATACAGGCAATGTTCTGACATGAAATGTTTTTGCACCGACTAAATACTAAAATGACAGGTTAAAGTTATTGAATGTAAACATAATTTAAGTTAACGAATTAATAATAACAGAAAATAAATAAGTCAATAAACGCTGTGACATACGCGTAATATTTATGGTAACGTACTGAAGGTCATCTAGATCATCAAAGGCTGGTTAAAATAGATTGCAGTGCAAAAAGTTGAGTCACCGTGTTAAGAGATAGAGAAAAGTTTTCTAGTCTGACTTCTAATACTACTTATCAAGTTCACTGCACTTTGATAAAGATATCTGTCGGAAGATGACGTAGCATGTTACATTTGTAATTGTTGTTCTCTTCCATTCTCCTAAATTTCACTTACTTCAACTACTGTTACTTACATGTATATTCAATTATAAATTAATCTGCCTCGAGTTTTTTAATGTGATGATACCACCAGACGGCCCAGGGAGCATGTCGCTTGATACAAGCACTAAATAACTTTCAGTTATAAATTTGTCATCAAAGCATCCTCTAAGAAATTAGCAAAACCTGTTTTTCATCTAATAACCATCAGAACAATTTGCGCATGTGTCACATTCGTGATTTATTACTTCCATTCAGTATTATTCTCTAAAAATATCCCAGCTCTTCAAGACGCCAACTCTCCCAGAGGATTAGACTTGAGTGAGAATTGTAGGCCTTCTCACTGGACGCTGCAATATTTCACTATTTAGACTTAATTTCTCAAGGTCTAGCATATTTTAAATGTTGATTGTTAAAGAAGTTAAAACAGACCAAATGACGCTGTGGTATGGACTAGGCATAATCGATGCCACCGCCATCTTTTTTTTGTCTCGAGGCTATTCGTCTTCGTTAATTTTGAAAAAAAAGGTGGGTCGCCGTTTAAATGAAGTAAAGGAAAATAAACGGTCTTGTTCAACTAGAAAGAAAAAAGGAGAAAGAGAGTAATACTTTCCTCGCGCCAAAAAGGTTTTAATTAGAGCTATGTTCTGCATTTTACCTGAGAATGATATATTTCCAGAGGGAAACATCTCTGGAGATCTATAGACATACAGTAGCCGTCAGCCATCTCGCTAAGATACGAAGTAATGATTGACGACATTAAACGCTTACATGTGTCTATATCGGTCCATTTACAGGAAACTCCCAATATACAGAATTAATCATATAAAATGGAAGAGCATCTAAGAGGTCTTCTCAAAGAGCATTATTTTCTAGGATATCATGGCTCAGTACAGTGTATACCGATATCAATAATTTACCTGGCATTTTCTGTCAGATGTATTGAGTAAGGTCATACTCACCTCTAATTCGAAAACCTCCCCTCAGTCACATTCATGACATTGAATTTATTCCGTTTGCATGTACCTTCCATATGTTGATAACATTGTACGAGTTAAAACATTTCTCCGTTGGTAATTATGGATGAAAACGCTGTGTGAATATCGCATACTGATCATTGAAAAGAAATAAATCGGCCAATATTGAGAACAAGCGGCAGATTCGACATCCAGGAGGTGAACCGTCGTTCGTATATAATTATAATTTCATCGTCGACACTGTTTTATATCTAGCCAAACTTCAAGGTCAATGGTATCGATGGTATGCACTGAAATAAATCAACACAGTCATAAACATTCACACCCAGAAACATCTAACCAACAGGTGTATACATATAGAGCCTATGACTGGTACAATCATCAATTAGGAATGGTTCTGATGTTCCCTCTTGGTCGCCACTTCGAATGCGCTTGTGATTGTCTGCTGGTACCACCTCATCTGCCAGTATAAGGGTAAATACTACACCTGCGTTCCTTTAATTCCCTTGATTCACTGGATATGGTAACTTATTCATGTTATGTTCTAAATAGTCAATCAAACTCGGAGCTGAATGGCATCAAATGTTATTGCAAAAGGTGGTAATTTGTGTTGCTTGTGAAACGGGAAATGTGCAATTCCTTCGAATAGCCATCGAGATTGGGCTTTTCAAGAAATATTTATAGAGATATGACATCACCTATATGTTTGCTGCAATGAAACCCCATGACATGTGATCAAGGAAAATAACACACAGTATTTGACCTCGTGCATGAAGATATAATGTAGTAGAGACATAACGCATACACAATATCTGAGTTAAAAGGGACAGGAAATACAATGTATAACCCCATAGCTGTGTGGCCGTCATGTTTGTAGTCAGAAATATTGTGTCCAATTAACCCTATACTCTCCACACAGGTTGATCAGCTATGAAGCCATATAGTTTCAGCTCTCTTTTTCTTCCCGAAATTATGACAAATGGCTTGCTTTTCCCATTCACGTCCAGATGGAGCTGAAGAATCTCTTATACGATGAATGCTGTTATATCAGCCATCCACAGGTGTATTATCATCGTCGGGGAAAATCAAGAAGCCGTAGAAACCATTCTACGAAATGTGAGTCGAGTTGAGTACTGGCCATGCAAAAGACTTCAAAGATATCGATACTCTGAAGCCTTTGCTATGCTCATTATGCCCGAGTATAACCAGGTCTGAACTGTTTAAATTACAAGAAAAGTTTGCTCGTTAGCTCCTTTGAAAACGTTCGGTAACAGTGGCGGATTTCCAAGTTGGTAATTTTCCATACAAAACGGTCAGCACGTCGGAGTTGAAATTGAAGGCGATCGTAAGGATTCGGGGTATATTAGATTGTAAATCCGGTAAACAAGGACGACATGCTCATTTCAGTCTCACTAAGAATTATTCGTCTGTAGCTGAGTGGCAGACATGAAAATTTCCATTATTGCATTAAGAGTCATGCAGAATTATTCTGAAATATTGTAAAGTCACCAAAATAATTGTTTTACGCCCTGCTCCGCTTGAAAATTGATGATAAAGGCAAAGGAGTTTCCGCTTGGCTTATCAAAAACAACGTATGATTCTGGATACGTAATATAGATAGGTCTATAATAGATAGATAGGCCAACCATTATTTAATGTTTTGGCAATAATTTCGTTTTCCATTTTCCCCCATTTCCCACCTTCCAGCAATAGATTCTTTGACCAGAATATAATATAGGGCTAATGTATGGGTGATTTGTAGGGTAACGTGTGTAATATGTGTGGCAGTATAGGGTGTGACTGTACGGTAAACCAGTGTTCCATGTATTACCCACACGTAGACGCACATAAAATACAGAAGGAGATGGGGTGGTGTTAAATAATATACGTGTTAAACGTACAGAAGATTGATGTCGTGACGGCTAGTGGTTCGTACATGTGCTGAGAATGATTGCGGACAAACTTTCGTTTCCGATGTTTCTAATGAGTCGAAGATTACAGAACAGACCGCCCTCAACTCCAGTAGCTATAAGTCTCAAATAGGTATAGTAGTTCAGAAAAAAACAAAGCATTTAAAACAGGGCCGTTTCTCGATATAGCATTATATTCTTCGGGTGACTCTTAGTTTATTTCTGAGATAAATGCTACTACATCAACTTTGGAAGTTTTAGAGTCATTGTTGAAAGCTGTAGAAAATTGGGGTCCGCATCGCCATGCATTTTGGTCACTGTAATATGCCGCCGGAGACTTCATCCGACAGATGCGCGCATCATCAGGAGAGAAACTTCATTTGCCATTGTGTAGTATCATTCTGCCGACAGTCCCTGCCGTTGGACGAGATTATTTCTCGTTGCTGTTTAGTATATTTTTTATAGCAGGACATCAATAGCGTTTCGACCCTTTTATCCCCATGGCCTTAACGGTTATCACCAATTATTGTCCTTGAATAAACTACAGGTTCAATAACGCCATTATGACGTCATGAGAAGTTCCGATAGTCGTTTTCGCTATAAGGTATCCATCGGTGAAAGTCACGCACCTTCAGCTATTACCACTTCCAGGATATAAGCTTACTTCCAATTTGGTGGCGTCACTATGACGTCATTGATACATGTCGATTAACCCTCTGTTCCAATGTATTCATTAGTGAAGTGTTTGTATCTCAAACCGTTCGAGACATGTGGGCTAGTTCCGGTTTGATCAGCCTCACTTCCGGTTTGGTAGCCATTGTTTTAAAAATAATGATAATCTACGCGTAATATCTACGGTAACCTGCTGAAGGTCACCTAGATCGCCGAAGGCTGGGTAAAAAAAATTGCGGTGCAGAAATTCCAGTCACCATGTTAAGAGATAGAGAAAAGTTTTCTAGTCTGACTTCTACTACTACTTATTAAATTCGCTGCATTTTGATAAGTATTTCTGTCTGAAGATGATGTAGCATGTTGCATTTTTAATTGTTGGTCTCTCTTTCATTCTCCTAAATTTCACTTACCAAAACTACTGTTATTTACATGTATAATATTTATTATAACGTAATCTGCATCGGGTTGTGTAATATGACGATACCAGGGGAGCATGTCGCTTGATACCTGCACTAAATATCTTTCAGTTATAAATTTGTCATCAAAGCATCCTTTAAGAAATTAGCAAAACCTGTTTTATCTAATAACCATCAGAACATTTTGCGCATGTGCCACATTCGTGATTTATTATTTCCATTCAGTAGTATTCTCTAAAAATATCCCAGCTCTCCAAGACGCCAACTCCCCCAGACGACTAGACTTGAGCGAGAATCTTACGCCTCACGCTGCAATATTTCACTATTCAGACTTAATTTCTCAAGGTCTAGCATATTTTAAATGTTGCTTGTTAAAGAAGTTAAAACAGACCAAATGACGCTGTGGTATGGACTAGACATAATCAATGCCGCCGCCATCTTGTTTTTTTTTGTCTCAACGCTATTCGTCTTCATTAATTTTGAATAAAGGTGGGTCGCCGTTTAAATGAAGTAAAGGAAAATAAACGGTCTAGTTCAACTAGACAGAACAAGGAGAAAGAAATTAATCCTTTCCTCGCGCCAAAAGGCTTTAATTAGAGCTATGTTCTGCATTTTACATGAGAATGATATATTCCAGAGGGAAACATCTCTGGAGATCTACAGGCATACAGTAGCCGTCAGCCACCTAGCTAAGAGAGGAACTAATGACTGACGACATTAAACGCTTACATCTGTCCGTCCACTTACAGGAAAATTCCAATATACAGAATTAATCATATAAAATGAAAGAGCATCGGGGAGGTCTTCTCAAAGAGCATTATTTTTCAGGATAGCATGGATGATTACAGTGTATACCGATATGAATAATTCAACTAGCATTTTCTTTCAGATGTATTGAGTAAGGTCATCCTCACCTCTAATTCGAAAACCTCCTCCCAGTCACATTCATGGCGTTGAATTTTCCCATTTTTTTAGAACCGTTGAGGTCGCGCGAGCCGTTTGCATGTACCTTCGATTTGCTGATAAAATTGAAAGGAACAGAAAATATGACCCCAAATCTTTGGGTCCGTCACGTCTGTATTCAAAAATATTGTGTCCAATTAACCCTATCCTCTTCATATAGTATCATCAGCTATGAAGCCAGATAGTTTCAGCTCCCTTTTTCTTTCCGAAATTATGACAAATGGCTTGCTTTAGCCATTCACGTCCAGATGGTGCTGAGAAATCTTATTCTATGAATGCTGTTATATCAGACTTCCACAGGTGAATTATCATCGTTCGGGAAAAGCAGGAAGCCGTAGAAACATTCTGTGAAATGTCAGCCGAGTTGAGTACTGGCCATATCGCAAAAGACTTCAAAGATATCGATGCTATGAAACCTTCGCAGTGCTCATTATGCCCGAGTATAACCAGGTCTGAACAGTTTAAGTCACAAGAAAAGTTTGCTCGTTAGCTCTTTTGAAAACGTTCGCGGTAACAGTGGAGGATTTCCAATTTGCTAATTTTCCATACAAAACGGTCAGCACGTCGGAGTTGAAATTGAAGGCGATCGTAAGGATTCGGGATATATTAGATTGTAAATCCGGTAAGGCACGGTTTCCAATTATCGTTCGCGAATGAATCGTTTATTTCGTCAAATTTTCTCGAAGTCGCGATTTTCCAAGGCGCGAGGGAATGGTTTTTTTTCTTCAAAATAAACCATTCATTCGCGATCGCTGTTCGAATGGTTTTTTTTTTCTGTTGGCAATCGTTTTTCAATCGAGAAAATTCTCGCGAATAAAAAGCGATATCGCGATTCAATCGCTTTTTAATCGAGAAAATATAAACGATTGAAAAAAAACGATTGAGGATTATAGCCGAAAGTAGTACGCCATTGGTTCAGCCTGACTGACCCGCATACACGTTCGAGTTTCTAACACTTCAGTCAGACTATATAAAGTTCGATCATTTTTTCTTCTTCCTTTTCCATTCTTTGCCTAGTGTAAAACTATAGCGTGTTTCTGTACAGTTGGCGGTTATATAGATACGATGGGGATATTGAAAGAAATTGAAAAAAAATATCTATATATATATACATAGGAATAATGGTTATGCATATAATTATAACTTCATATTTACATATATTTTGTACGGGACACAGACCCGGATATGGTCAGATTGGGTCATTTGCACTTGCAATTTCGTCTATTATTTTGGGTATTTCTGTGTTTTAAAGCTGGTATTATTCCAGATTTCTTGTGTAGTATTTTTCGTGAACGTTTTTGGCATCTGTGTGGGCTGAATTTTTGAGTTGATTCGTCAGATTTTCGCTGTACGCGTGGTTTTTTGTCCTACGATCACCATTTTCCTTGTGTAGATAGATGGCGCTGTATTGAATATAACATTGTCATACGGGGTTTTGAGTCTTCGAAAGCACTTAATTATTAATATATAGCGCGGGCTATTTGTAAAAATTTTCACAACTGGTTAATCCAGTAAGAGATGAAATTATATACTATTCAGTTGGTTTTTGGCTTGAGCTTCCCTTTGGAATCATTCATAGTTCATTTATCAAAATATAAAATTAAAATAAAAAGTATTGTACATATGCGAATCCAACCGTTATATGCGATTCAATCACCATTGTGATATGTATTTGATATAAATATGAAATCACTGCCGCGAATATTCTTATAATAAATAAAATTAACTTGATGGTGATTTTTTGAACTTATTCATATCTCAATAGTTTAAAAACTGTACCAAAACATGAATGGATACCCTTTCCTAATGTATGTTTTACTATAACAAAATATACATATTTAATTACACTATTTTCACCTTAATTAACCTAGAAATTCTCGGCTGGAGGGCTAAGCTGTTCTGGGTTATCGCCATGCGCCCATTCATACCTCTATCAAGCCTGTGCCGTAATCATTCTGATAATGCAATCAACGACGAACTCAAATCCACTTATGACCTGTACCCGGTATTTACAAAACAAGATATTGTGACTATCACCCTGTATTGTTTATACCAAGTTGCATGAATATATGAGGAAATTATCGAAGTATGAAGGGAATGACTGAACATTAATACATTGTCGACTCACACGATTATTGAATAAACATGTAATTTTGTCATTTACGCTTCGCCAGAGTAAATCTGAGCGCGAACGTCACAGGAAGCATGGTACAGGTATATGTATAGATATTTCCAGCATACGCCCTACTTCGGCTTGTAGGAGACTATAGATCGTGAATCATATATATTATTCGGTTGTCTTGCGCATTTATACAGTATAGTATAGTAATATAGGTTTTTCCATCGACAAATCCGCAATCAACATTACATGTAGTTCCCAGTTCGCGGATAGAGCGGTGTACGACGGCAACACAGCCTATGTGTCAAATATCACTCCGCCTCACGATTCTCTCGCGCCTTGAAAAAAAACGATTCTCTCGCGATTGAAGATTCGCGATCAAGAACGGATCGCGCATGGGTAAACGATTCAAAAACGATATCACGAGAGAATGGTTTTTTCCAGAAAAGGTTCAATCGTTTTTTCTCATTTTTTTCTCGATATCCTCG